>PNEQ01130530.1:33740-91499 GCA_003012365.1 Medauroidea extradentata | reverse complement strand
CAACTACATTAAACTGCTCCGATAAATTTTAGCTACAATATCTACTCATTAAATGCCCGGGGGCTGAATGTAAGATATAAAAAAAGTAATCTTAGTTATAAATACCTGCGAGTTAATGTCTGGTTTCTGTCCATCGACTAATCTAAACAACACGCGCTATTGCCGTTACACATCTCGTAAATGAGGGCATATTTTATTTGAGTTTGTAACGCAAAACCGCCACTACAACAGACATGACACACGCTATTCAATAATTCAAGCTTCGTTCAGTTATACTGCCACGAACAACGACGACGCACTTCAGAAACAATAATTAACGTATTTTCTTAACATGTGAAATAAAAAGTATGTTGTTTTTGGACTGGCAAACGTAAAACATAATACAGTATACAGATTACCGATGGTTTCACATCATTTCGGCAATGATACTCAAAGTAATTTCCAATACTTTTGAATGTGTATATACTCAAAACGGGCAAACGCACGCAAATTATGCAACCAAATATGCAACTTGGCGGCGAGAACCTAACTCTGATGCCACCTGTTGGTAGAGTTTTGAACTGTCTGAAGCACGGAGCAAGCGATAACGGCCACGGCGAGTCGAGGTCGACGATAGCGTCACATAATTCTCGCGCCAATCGAGTCTAATTATAATGTATGTATGAATGTCAATAAGCTCATAAGTAAATATTTTGAAGAGTATTAAATACAGACAGGTTGAGTTCGTCATATGTTCTTTCACTAATGTTGTATTCAAACAGGAAAATACACGGAACTACGTACAATAAATCGCTACCAACCATACAAGCAGTAAAGTAACTCTTGTTAGTGGTGATGTATATGCAGTAACGGCTAGTGATTTTTTTCAAAGGTTAAATCTTTAGTACTCACTTTATTCCGAATGGCCTATATCAAAGCTGTTCAGTTTTCAACGTCTTTTTTTATTTTTATATTTGTACCAGATATTTTTTCTTATTTTAGACATAAATTGTGATTAAATATTCCTCTTAGGAAATTTTTGAATCTCTCATAGGTTTCGCGTAATGAGTCGTAAACGTCAAAATTTGGACTTTACTCTTTTAAGTACGCCACTAAAATCAACTGACATACCAAACAGAAAAAATTCACACTATATAACAATGTTGTAGGCTGTGATTTGACACATATAAAAACAAAAATAATACATTTTTTGTATTTCTAAAAAATTTTGATAATTTTTTTTAATTTTCATTTTAAAATTCAGCATTTTTTGTTAAATACAGAAGTATTTTATTCTTTGTTTTTTATATATGTCAAATCATAGCCTACAACATTATTATACACTGTGAACTTTGTCGGTTTGGTATGTCAGTTGGTTTTATTGGCGTACTTAAACCCGTAAAGTGCAAATTTCGGCGTTTACGACTCATTACGCAAAAACTATGAGAAATATAAAAATTTCCTAAGTGGAAGATTTAATCACAATTTATGTCTAAAATAAGAAAAAAAATATCTGGTACAAATATAAAAATAAATAAAGACGTTGAAAACTGAGGTAACTGCGCCCTTAAGCAGCGAGAGTTACTATCGTTGAGAGCAATTATCGCAATTTACTATCATCGTGAATACGAGACTTAACATCGATATATATTTCAAGGCACAGTGTTGTTAAATCGTTTTATTCTTGCCACGCAGATATATAAGGTTGTTCAGGATAAACTGAGTACTGCCGACAATTTTCTGTGAACCATTATGCCGCCATCTTTACTATTTTAAATACGAAAACACCGCATAGCTAAAAAAAAAAAAAAGTGTATATACATTTCACTACTATCAAAATATTATTTGAATAACCCCAGTAAATAGGCTACATTTTTTATTACCATACGTGTTGGGAAGTGTTCAGTTTAAATTGAACCAGCTATACCACATATTTGTTGCGATTGTTTTTACCTTGAACTACGTATTCGTTAATCGTGTGGTACGACTGATATTCTCTAATTGCTTGACAATCGTGACAACCTGTATTACTTGACAATCGTGACAACCTGTATTATGTAACTGTGAAACCCTTGGAACCTTCGCCGACTTGTAAATATCGACCGTTTTTTTCTCTCTTTTAATCTCACGCACCTGGTGAAGGTCGTTAGTTAAAAAGGCGACGTGTTGCCAATACCTTCCAGCCGAATCATCACAGTTGGTTTTTATTCCATCCGTGACCTTCGGATTTGTTTGCTTCCGTCCGCATCACTGCTTCCGCGAAACTGGTTTTGGTACCTTTGACATTTTCTTAAGGCCCTTTCACACAATCAAATTTCGTTTCAATTTCCTTTCAAATTTATTTAATTCAATTTTTGGAATGTACTGTGACGCCATACTGACGTCATAACCGCGGCCATTTCGTCTTTTAATTTACTGTACGTCCTGCATTTCGTCAAAGATTTTCATTTCAAACATGTTTGAAATTTTCTTGAATCAAAAAGTTTGAGAACAGAAAAGGTGTTGTCCTTACATTATCGATTCAAATAACACATTCGTTGTATTCTTTGCGTGGAATATACCATATTAAAACAATATAGCATTATTTTTTCATATAATATATGCCAAAATAATAAGACATTTTGTATTAGCTTAACCAAATATGTTTGTATCATGAAGGATTAGTATAGAATTGTAAAACAGCAACATTATTTATTTTGTGCATTACTTGTTTATAAATTGTGTTATAACCTCTCAAGTGTTACCTTCAATGTTTATTGAATGAAATTTCTTGATTTGTCGGGCTATTATATAAATTGAATTCAATAAATATTTGATCGAGTGACATGGCCTTTACATGCGGTTGCCCAAGAACAAAATTAATAATTTAAAAAATACGTATGAATTTAAACGTACCCTATTTCTCTTGACACAGCATCTAAAAGATTATCATTCGGCATTACATGGGCTTGGATTTAAACTCGTACAGTAAATGAATAACGTACAGTGTAAATAACAAAGCACATATACCGTTAACGGGGTTGCACTGTGATAGCAAGGTGTAACTTTGTGCAACACAAAATATTTATTTGTAATCTTTTGGAGAGAAATTATGAAAAAAGAATTGTGCGAAGGAATTAAATTTTAGGAATTTAGTATTCAAGTAGAGTCAATTATTTATTTCCTAAACTTCTTAAAAATAAAACCTTCCGAGTTACACAGCGTCACCTCTACTGTTACAAAAAAAAACAGTTTAGGAACAATTGCGTACGCCGTGATAAGCGTTCATTTTCATAAAACACAATATTCTATTATTCCCATGTCTTTCTATTAATTTGTGGTGTGTGTGTTACCCAGTACATATGTTGTATGCCTAGAATCTAATTTTATGACATTGAAATAAACATTCTATGGAAAAAAATTACTGGAACACAACTTTCGTGTCAATTCTTAATTTAAGAACAAATATATGGAGAATGAAAGCTTAACTGGTTACATAACATGAAACATAGAAACACATGAACCGTACATCAGGCCTTAACAAAGCCATTCTATACCAATACGACAAATTAATTATTTTAGCAGTTTGACATTGCTCTGCAATAAACGACAATTTTATATTTATTTCAGATGAAATAATGATTGCATTTAGGTGTCACAGATGAAACAAGTTGGGCAACGGGCACTACGAAGTAATAATTCTTCCTTGCCAGTGCACAAATACTGATGCGGTAATTTTATTTTGAATATGAACCATTGCAAAGTAGTTTTTCCACAAAGAAAATTTTTAAGCATACAACCATGAGTCAAGTTTTTGCAATTTAACTAATAATTAAATATACTTCTTACTATTAGTAGGTATATTTGCAGTAAATGAGTAAATATATTAGGAGTGAGAATGAGTTATTTCATCAGAACAGGAAATACATAGTAAGAGAGTCATAACTCCAGTGTTAAACACCGAGAACCTATTTTTCGCCGAAGACGTCTGAAGTAAGATAGGCTATAATTTACATCACTGTAATACCAACTTCGGAAAATCTTAACGTAGCACACGTTTTAATTTTTAGTCAATGGCAACTCTGCGATTTTACTTTCAAAAGGAATTATTTTGGTTGTTTATCTTTGTGAAACGCTCCATGATGAATAGCGTAAGTTGCAGGACAACATTTACGGCTCTGCATTTTAGAAATAGTTTTAGTAAAACATTTCCGGATGAAATAAATATGAAATCTGCATTGGTACGTTGGTGGCGGTGAATGGTAAGTGGACTTTGTGTCTCGCCGACAGCGAGGTCATTTGAGACGGTGACACAACTTGCTACCGTGACAGGAGTTGGGAAAGGAGTCGACCTTGGCCTTTGCTAAGCAACCATCCCAGCATTCGCCTGGAGTGATTTCGGGAAACCATGGAAAACCGAAATCAAGATGGCCGGAGCCGGAGATCGAACCTGGTTCCTCCCGAATGCG
The DNA here is from genome assembly GCA_003012365.1 of Medauroidea extradentata. Taxonomy (NCBI): domain Eukaryota; kingdom Metazoa; phylum Arthropoda; class Insecta; order Phasmatodea; family Phasmatidae; genus Medauroidea; species Medauroidea extradentata. The sequence continues at coordinate 87,072 of PNEQ01130530.1, read as the reverse complement.
AGTCCAACATGTCACCGTTGTGCCACCTCGCTCTGTCGGCACATTGGAATTTGAGATACAATATTACGAACGGTAATGGCGGTTCAAAAAAGCTGATTGAGATTGAACACAGACTGCTCAGAAGTACCATATTCATAATATAATTTTCGTTATTACATTTAACTTTTCAATGTATTAAATAAAATTATGTATACGTTAATGCTGCCTTTGAATGATCCTTGCAATAGGAGAGAATAAGATATTGTTCTGTTGTGGGTATACGCCATTGCAATATTATGTCGTCCTAGAAATAATATCAGACTAAGAAGAAACAAACGAAGAAAGGAAGAAACGAGAAAACACGCCTAGTTTGGCTGCCGAGGAATATGTCATCTCACGATACGTCGTGAAAAGTAGGTCTGGGCGCTGTTCACCTCAGTTTTAAACGTCTTTTTTTATTTTAATATTTATACCAGATATTTTTTTCTTATTTTAGACATAAATTGTGATTAAATCTTCCTCTTAGGAAATTTGTGTATCTCTCATAGTATTTGCATAATGAGTCGTAAACGTCAAAATTTGCACTTTACGGTTTTAAGTACGCCACTAAAACCAACTGACATACCAAACCGAAAAAATGCACAGCGTATAACAATGTTGTAGGCTATGATTTGACACATACAAAAACAAAAAATTTGGATGTGAAAGTTTAAACATTTAAACAATTTTTTAAAAGAACAAAAATATGAATTTTTTTTTTTTGTTTTTATGTGTCCCTTGGCATTTTTTAAAACGGATAGTTATCGTTATTTTTAGAAATTAAAAAAAAATACAAAGAAATTGCATCGTGTGATTCTAAATATTTTAGCTCATGACCAATACTATCTCATTTCAGTGTAAATTATATCATTCGCGTAAGTCAGTTGGTTTTTGTTATTAGCATGTTCCCGCAACTTGCAAATGTTGACTTTTAACTGCCGCTATGGGAAGGCTATGAGAGCTAAAAATGTTTTACAAGTGGAAAACGTTGTCAAAAGTAACGTGTGTAAAACTAACGCTATGTCGTTCAAGTATAAAATTATTCAATTTTGCCACGTGAACGCCCTTAACCGTGTTCCACATACGCTTACAGGCAATGAACTGGTCGGGTAAAAAATACAGGTGGTCTGGGATACAGTTTCTTCAGGTAACCTCACCTGAGTTGAGCGGGTATAAGACGAGCGGGAGAGAGCCGGTGTTGTGTAACTCGATATGATCACAGGGCGTAACGGCTAGTCTAATGTTACCTGCGCGATACCGCGATGACCGAGCGTGAAATGAGTACCGCGATGATGATGGAGTATGTGTTGAGGAGGAGAAGAGTATGAAGGAGTGAAGATGACGAGGGAAGGAGAGATGTGTAACCACTGAGTCTGAAATTGACGGGTCTAGAGTCTAGACGAGAGCGAAGGTGGGTTAGAAAGTTGCGCGATAGTCGATGTTAAGGCCCTTCTCTATAGTTTGTATTGTTTTACAATACTTAATTTTCTTAAGAGGGCGTAGTACATAATTCAACGGTAAAAGCATTAATCTATAACTGTAGGTTTCTTGAAGCCAATTCGGGAAAATTAAACAATAGCAATCCTAGACAATAGTTTCAGCCAACGTTTTAGACACAATTGTTTCCTTGAAAGAACTGTGCAATGGGAGTGCAAGACTGGATTTATTTGCTTGAACATACTCCATTGCGAAATAAATGACTGTCAAAAGAAAACTAAAAATAAAAATAAGACAAGAAAACATAAATAAGCAGAGTATGCTTTAGTCATCAGGATACATACACAACATGAAATTCCAAAACTGGAATCTGGTCAGATAAAACAAGGAACAAACAGAAAATAAAATAAATAACAAAAATATAAAAAAGAGACCTAAGTTGACATGCGACACAACGATGAGACGAAACAAAAACACAAACAGAAATACAGCAAACGACACAACGATGAGACTAAACAAAACCCAAAGATGTCGGACACAAACAGAAAAAACAACAAACAACACAGATGATGAGACGAAATAAAACACAGTAGTTTTCCAAACAGTCAGTATTAACGACGTTTCGGGAACTGGACTCTGTTCCCGTCATCAGGTAGACACACAGGGTTCAAGAACACGAGTGCGACTGATGAGGAGACTGGAGAAACCATGGGTTGTCTTATTTTTATTTTTAGTTTTCTTTTGACAGTCATTTATTTCGCAATGAAGTATGTCCAAGCAAATAAATTCAGTTACAATTGTTTCCAGTGTTGCGATCTTCAGAGGCACAATCTCTGATGCCGGAACCTCGTGCATTTAACTGCGGCGCAAGAGATCACTCGTAACGAATTAGTAATTCTGGATAAATATTTACCCATAAAGTAGGCAAATATCATTATCTAGGATTGTCATTGAGTATTTTATCCATATCGACTTCGAAAAAAAGCGTAGAAATCAAATGATGTTTGCAGCGTTTATTTATCTACCATGTGTGCTCTTAAGCAAAAGCAGATGTACTCTGTTTCATATTAGTTTGGATAAATTTTACAGCAACTTATGGGCAATAATTTTTAATATTTTGTGATTTGTTACACAATGCAAGACATTTTTAGCTCTAAAATGAACCTGAGATGTCCATTTCAGCGTTTGTACTGCAAAGTTTGTCTTGTTTTGTGCCACAAATCACAAAATATTATTATTTCCCTATAATTTGCTGTCAAATTTATCCAAACTTATATGAAATAAAGTATATAAAAAATCTGTCTGGTAATTTTCTTAAATGGCTTTTGCCGTGATATCAAATTTCTTCAAAGCAAGAAATTAGAAATTGCACGGTTTCGACAGAAAATTCAATTAACCATAATGTAGATGATTACATAATTAGCTAAACACCGGAGTATTTACTGCCTCCAAAAATCACCCAACATGGTGAAGAAGATTTTAAATAAAACTACCAGATATATTTTTGATATTTGCCATCGTTTAGACGTAAAAAAAAAATTAATATCGCTAAAAAGTAGAAACCAGATAACACGGTGGGGGAGTGTTACTTTTCTTCTATTTTTATTTTCAAGCAATAAGATTTATTCAAGTTGCATTATCAAAATGTTATCATTGACAAGGCAGGATATATTCTTCATTAACTGCTTGACATAATTTGTCAGGCAGAGTCATTGCAAGGGAATGATAGGTTAACTTTCAAGAATGATTACAAGCCCAATATGTAATGAACATGTACACTGTTATGATCTCCAAAATTCATCACACACATCTACGTCTCAACATTGCCACATTCACCAAAAATATTTTAAAACGGAGTTATTGCAGAAAATCGCTGAATAAAATTTAACATCTTGCCCTCCCTCTTAAGGTCAGCGAAGCAAGAACACAATGAAGATCTGAAGAGGATGTTTACTAAAATTTCCGCGAATTTAAAAGTCAATACATGAAATAATAATCTTAGAATCCCGTTTTTCCTATCTTTACTAACCATATTTTGCCAGTGTATCGCATTCCTTTAGCGTAATCTCTTGAACTGAAATCGAAGAGGCAAAATTACGACGTCACACTAGAAACATTTTGCTAACAAATTAAGCGAAACTTTTTTTCTAGAAATGCTCTCGTTTTCTTTATTGACTTTTATATTCCTGCGAATTTTAATAGACATTTTTATCGTTATAAACTGAACCGGTCGACATGCATACGTCATTGCGAGCGAAAGTTGAGGTGTTGCAGAAAACCCCCACAGTAAAAGAAAAAGCGGAAAAATAGAACCCAGTGTTAATGGCTGTTGTCAACAAACATATGACGTGAAAACAATCCCTGAAAGTAATATAGTCATGTCAATACGTGTGCCTGAGCACGGGAACAGATATTCCATGAACGCCGCGTCTGTTGTCGAATGAATTCTGCTGATTTTGGTCTGTTCTTTTTCCTTTGTTGTGTAATCTGTGTTGGCATTCATTTTTGTTTACTGTCATTTGTGTTGTTATAGTTGTCCTCGCCCATTTTTGTCACGTAGATAAGTGAATTAGTTAAAATGTATGGTTATTTTAAACATACGCCATTGCTTATGATTTGTTAGTGAAACCTGTGAAAACATTGATCATGCAACCCATGAAGATATCAAGACAGTTGATCGTAAAGAAAAGTACATCAGTTCTTATGTTTACGATCAACTGTCTTGTCGCCTTCGTGGGTTGCATGAATGTTTTCACAAGTTTTAGCAATAAATCATAAGCAATTGTGTATGTTCATAAATCCATACATTCCAATTTTTCATGTTCTACTACATCAAATTTGAGATGGTCTCTCTTCTTAACACCAATCAGCTAAGGTACTCTGTGACCTCAAAAGTAAATAAAAAATGCTGACAAAATGTAGGACAAAAATTAAAATTATATAATTTCCTAGAAATACAAAAATTAATCACTGGCGGCGATACAAGCTACACTTACGTAATTAAAATTTAAGTAATTTCATTTGATTTTTCAAACTGCATTTCTTATCATTTCTAACATTTTTAATAGCCAGCATAAATCTTTCTGTGTGCTGGATATAGCCCATGGACCTGCAAAATTCGCGTTTACAGTCAAACTAAATTGCCTTATTTGTCACATCTGTGGCCTCTTATAGGAGGTTGGTCACACTGCCAAGGAACTTTGAATAATATTGAACAGATGTGTTCCCTGTGGCATACCACGACATTCCTGGCCAATGAGTGATGTTGAACGAGTGTACGGTTATTTGGAGTCTAGTCTGCTGGCAAAAACATAAATAAAAAAATAAAGCGAATTTTGCATGACAAGTGTATATTTGACAGCCATGCAAGTATTTTACACACTAACATTCGATCAACTTTTGTCAGTTGCCTAGCTGGTTTCTCTTTAATCGGTTAATTAGGTATATTAATTACATTTTTCACGAGAAGTAAATTTTGGGTTTAGTGTCTGAAATAGTTTTCTGTCTCCGTACGTATATACAGTGTTTTGCGATTATTTATTTAAATCCTTTAAACGGGCAGGCATGGTAAATCTTACGTACAGGTGTGTTTAAAATCGTTTTAACTACGTAGTCTTAACTTTTTCGGTACAAAATTGTGTTTTTGGAACACTTATTCATGTGGATAATTTGCCAAAATTTTATAAATTTTACTTTGGGAAAAAGTAAGCTATATAGTAAAAACTGTTTTCCAACATATCGGTGAGAAGGCTTTGTGCCGTTAGCGGGGGAGATTTTGGACACGTGGGGTGAATTTGGGCAATTACAAAAATTATTTTTCCCATCAATAGAAACTATGAATGTAAAAATTTACATGCGATAAATTCCAAATAATAAATATCCACATGACATTGAATTAATACTTACTCGCAGTTGACAATCTTCAATAATGTAAAATAGTATAACAGTGTCCGCAAGTCAATCCACGTGTCCAACTTACGGTTTCCGTACCTCGGAGGCATGAGACACTATGTCACAAGAATCATATTTTTCAAGAGAGCAGTTTCAAGAATGTGATTCACTGGTGAATCCAGCTGTTTAGTACCCAAAAACATGTTTTTTTACACAACACTGGTTTTGTGTTGTTTACCACTACGAAGTACTTAAAACTGTGATCGTGTTTACGGTAAAAAGTGAATATTGACAAAAAGTGGACATAGTGTCTTATTCTAGAGAAGAGTGTAAACTAGAGCCGGCGGCATTATATTAGACGTCAAAGTACCAACCTGCTGCAGCTTGGACAGCTTGCGGATATGACTGCCGGGTAGCCTGACGTGGCGGAAGTTGTTGGCGCCCTGCAGCCACTGCATGAGGAGCACCAGCATCTCGCTGCCCGTCTTGGGCACGCGGTTGAAGAACAACACGTGGTCGCTGAGAGGACGCGACGAGCCCACCCCCAGCTGCGACATGGACCTTGTGGCGGGCCGCAGGGGGGCGTCGCCCTGGGACGGAGTCGACGCCACGACCCTCGGCGATGCGACCACGACGTCCACCCTACCACCTCCGCGGGCCTCCGAGATCTTGAGGTGAAGAACGACGAGCGACCAGGCGCACGTCGCCACGACCACGCAGCACAGTAGCCACGACTGGTTCGGCCGGCGGCGGCCGAGCGCCATGGAGGTGGTCATCGTCGGCGACCCATCAAGACATGACGTTCCGCCCTGGCGGGGGAGGGAGAAGAACCCACGATGACCAGAGCTGGAAGGTTTCCAAGCGTCGCCCGGTTACTTAATATAACCGCTTTGCGATCTTCAGGTGTGTAAGAACACCGACTACCAACGCGCGCCGCGTTCCGTCGACCGACTGACTGACTGTCGGTGCCCAGGTGGGTCAGCATGCTTCACCTCACCTACCCCCTACCACCTCATCAACCGTTTCCCCTCACGACGGATGAAAGTGTCGTTTGTTCGACCCGAGCGGTTTTCTCCAGCGCGGGAGATGGCGCGTCGTGACGTCGCGTCGTCGCCCGTGGAATCGCCCGCTCTCTCGCTTCCAAGGCTGATCGGCCGTGCCTCGGAGTTGGCCTGTGGCATTCTCCCCCTCCCTTTCCACACCTCCACCACACCACCACCGTGGCCTGCGGCTCTTATTTGCCGCGTAGACGTGCTCACGCTCGCGAAGGGCCAGCTACTTATACTCTTCTTGTCACGACACTTTATCTTAACGGGGGAGTTACGCACAATTTTAACTGTTTTAATAATTTTTATATTTTTACGAGATATGGCTTGTTTTGTAGACATAGAGGCTATTTTTTACAGTAATGTAAATTTTCTAGCGTTCGCAGTTTTCGTATAACGGCGTATTAAACACCAAATTTGCGTTAAATGGTTTTTTAAGAGAAACTAAAATCAACTGACGTACAGAAATGCAATAATTGACACTGAAAAACAATGTAATGGGTTATGTCAAGACATGTACTAAAACTATGAACGCTAGAGAATTTTCATTACTGAAAAAATTGGTCACAATGTATGTCTACAAATCAAACCATATCTCATACAAATATAAAAATTACTAAAACAATTGAAATTTTTGCAAAGAGCCTCACACGTCCTTAAGGACATGCTTAAGGTTTATTCACACAGGAACAAATTCTGCCATTAGTTTCGCTGCAATCGCTAACGGGTTTAGTAAAATGCGAAACTATTGTAACATTAAATTTAACTAGGTTTCGTAAAGAGAAAAGCCATCTAATTTAATTAAAAAAAAAAAAAAAACAATTTTGGCTATGTAACTTGCAAATCAACAAAGCTATGTGATTTATAAGTTCATACCTCTTAGGGATACTAGCGCTGAAGCAGCAGAAATTGTCCCTGTGCCAAACATTTAGAATGCAGGTATGGTTTCGCAACAAAGGCCATGACCGATTCCTATCCCAGTTCCTGTGATGTTATCAAGTTTAGTGTCGCTGTCTCTAATGACCTCGCAGTCGACGAGACGTAGGCCTAAAGCTTATTTACCTCGCCTTGCCGCCGACGTTAGCTATCATGCATAACCGTACAAAATGTAATCCAAATGCTTTTTCATGCTTGTATAACTTGATTTAAAAAAACAGTGACAAGTTTCGATAAAAATGGAACAGAGCATAAATATGACTCTTTATGGCTTAATGCTTTATTCATGTAAACGTGAGATCTTGAAAATAACTTTGTAAACATGTAGTACATTCGCAGAACATCCGAACGAAAGAGACGTTAAATGATAAACACTCCGAGCAATTTATTTTGTCATCGGGATCTTTAGCCTGCTAAATATATTTTTTATTGTTCTCAGAGTCGTGAAATATATTTTCAACTTATTCTGCACAGTAGATTCAAAACGCTTTGAGGTTAATAATTAACCGGATGAAAAGACGTGAAGTGTGTTTTCGATTATTTCTCCTTATCTATAGAACCGGCCTAGATGTGTAAGTACTCTTTGCTTCAGAATGATGTTACGTAAATATCCAAACTATTATCAAAGGATGTGTTTTAAATTGGCCCCTAAAGAGATAAAAAGGATAGAATATGTTGATTTATGTATATATATATATATATATATATATATATATATATATATATATATATATATATATATCAAAACCATCAAAGCATCGAAGTAATTTTTGTTTTAAAACGGATGCTTACTTAAATACCTGAAAAGAAATTTCATTAATTTTCGAAATGTCACGCTTAAGGAGGTGAAAAGTTGTGCAAAAGTCTGAAATTGGTTTAAATTAATCGACTATATATCTTAGACCCAGTGAGATATCGTTGTTTTCACGTCCATGGGACATCCTTCACTAAAATAGCCTAAAATGTGATTCAAATTTTTTCCAAATTCAATCGCTTATGTGGTGACTAAGTCATAAAATATGTTTCCGATAAATTCGCGATATCTATGGAACCCTTCGAAATAAATATTTGATGAAAAATTAGTTTTATTGAGACAGATGATTTCATTAATATCCGTAGTACAAAAATGTTGTTGTAACTCTCAGAGCTGTAAATGGAAGAAATGTGTTTTTTAAAATAATCAGTGTTTTAACTTTGATCCAATGGGTTATCGTCGTGTTTTAAACTGCAGTAGAATCCTTATGTAAATGCTGTAAAGACTATTTTAATATTTTCTAAATTAGATCCCTAAAATAGGTCGAAAAAGGTTGATTTTATTTTCACTAGCTCATGATATAAGTTATATTTAACTTGTCGAATCATTGAGGTGAAAAGTTTGCTTCACAATAATGTTTACGTATACGGAATACCTTGATAAATTATATTATTTACGGGATAAAGCAAATTACCACGAAGAAAACTATTCTGTAAACCACTGAAAACAGACGATCTGATAAATGAAGGATAAAATAATAATACTAATAATAATGTATGAAATTCTAAAGACAGAACTAATGAATGATAAGCGATTAACCAAATAATTCTTTCTTATCTTAATAATGTGGTATAAACTTATGAATTGTGTATAGGTAAGTATAGCTTTATAATTTACACACATATATATATATATTGAACTACAAAATTTAGTTTAAATATTTAATTTAATTTAATTAAGTCCTTCATCCCGAACGAAACTGGCTACACCCAGAACGATAAAATTGTGCATATAATAACGCCTTACGCACATGTTGCGACTTTTTTTAGTTGTAAATAATTTTAATTTCCTTTTATTTGTTGAAGACCAAAATTTAAAACATTCATTATAAGCAATATTACATTGACCCCGTCCTTTTCTTGCCTAAGAGCTAGTTTAAAAAAATATATTATTCTTATTATTTGTTTCGATTTTAGGGGTGTATACGCGATTTCTGCTGAAATTCTTAGCAATTCAATGGGCCCCTAAGGAATGTATAAAAATAATAATCAGGTTTCGAAAAGATTTTTCTGTTTCCTTAAGAAATTTTTGTTACTTTTTTAGTTTTTACTAGCAGTGCGCCCGCGGCTTTGCTCGCGTGTATTACTCAGAGCAGATACATCTTTGTACACCAGAGGATAGTTCAGTCATCAAGCGTTAGAATGACAAATCTGCTAGTTGAGTTAACTCTGCAGCAGGATAAGTAGCAATAGCTGTCCACGCGAAAAGCAGTCTAAGTTTATCCCTGCCACAAACAGCGACTTAGCCTGGGCCATATTTGTAGTCACAGCAATGTTGATGCTGTGGGGTAGTTACGACTCTTAAATTAAAGAGGGTAATCAATTATTGAAATACGTAGTTTACGTGGTGTTTAGACTGATTTCCCCCGAGCACAACCATTGGTGACGATGCCGTCAGTATCATATCTGTTTTTCAAAACTTTCACTTGAAAGTAAGTGGCATTAGGGAGGTTTGGCGAGATAATGTTTCGCTGAAATATAAACGTATTTGGTGCCCCAACCGTGAGGTTAGTGAGATGGTATATGTGGGCTGATGCTTTCGAGGAACTTGAGAGATAATGGACTGCATAATCCATTTTCACCACTTTTGACTTTCATCCTAATTGCACTAATTCCATCTTCCTTGCAGTTTTTGTGTGTCAAACTTACACATTTATACAGTCTTTAAAGTAATTTGACCCCTGAAATTCCCTAACAATTGGTTGAAGCTACTAACAACTGCGACACATAACGTCGAAATTATTCATGATAACTCCTTTTAGAAATAAAATATTAATTTCCTGGGTTCATAGAGGTTGTACAACACCGCGTCTCGGATAGAACTGTAGAATGAAACTCCTGTAAAATTTATTTCTCGCTGGTCGTACTTGCTTTTCGGATCGTCTGCCTTGAAAGTTCACAAACTAAGTTTTATTATTAATTAAATTATCTAACAAAATAGAAAACTTGCATTACTTGTTATAGTTACTTATGTAAGCATCATTCTTACGTAAACACCACCTTAAATATCTCTACTAGTTAGATAAGTGTTATCGGCTGATAGAAAACCAATGTTATGCCTTTTCGCCCCTTTAGATGTCGAATTTCGAAAAATTTTAATTTCACACCATAAATATTTGTTCAGCAATCCAAGTGAAGTGAAAATCACGACGATAGCTAATTAAGTCAGAGCTAAATGGATCATTCATTGAAAATCACGTATCACCCTTGTACAGTACTGAAAGTTCGAATTATTAAAAATCTTAAACCCTCTTTGCGGCAATTTACCTAATCATCTTCCTGAAGCAAACATAAAGTGAATATTTCGATCCGTTCTATATATTTCGAAGATTTATCTAAGACACATCCCAGGTCTTTTCAGAGACTTAAATTCGAAAAACCCTTGAATCACATTTTAGACTACTATATTGGTGTCTTTTGAACGTGAAAAACACGACAATAGCCCGCTGGGTTCAAGATATATCGACGAATAATTGAAAACACAGTTCATCACTTTTCACCCCTCTTCACCTCTTTAGGTAGGGAAGTTCGAAAATTCGTGAAATTACTTTTCAGGTATTTTAGTAAGCATTAGTCTTAAACCAAAATCACGTCGCTATAGGAAAGATCAGTGAGGTGATAGGCCTACATCGACTGTGAATCGAAAACACATTTTACCCTTTTTTACCTCGTTGGGGCTGCATTCCGAAAATATATTTAAATGGTATTCTGGATATTTATATTAGACCAAGAGCACTTCGACATATCGATTAGTTCGATAATTATAGAGGAACATACGAAAACACATTTCACGTATTTTCATCACCTTAATTTTCAAATTTCGAAACGTCTTAGAGTCCTATCATAGTCATTTATATACGTAACCAATTAAAGTAAAAATCACGACCCTAGCCAATTGTGTTCCAGTCATATAGACGAGTCATTAAAAACATATTTCCCCCTTTTTACTCCTTGAGGGTTGAATTTCAAAAAATCCTAAAACTGATTTTTGAATATTTACGTAGGTAAGCAACACTTTGAAGTGAAAACCTTCTTTCCATCTCGAAGGATTCGATTGATATCAAAAACTAATCAGAAACACATTTAAGGTTTTTTCACCCCCTTAAAAGTTGAATTTCGAATAATCCTGAAATTTGCCAATATGTATTTTATGTGCGTCCCATTAAAGTAAAAATCTGTCAGTCAGTTATATATGAGATTATTCAGTGGTATAATTGTCTTTTCAAGTAGTACATTTCTAATAATTTATTGTCAGCTATTTTAAGCAGGTCACTTGAAAATTTACCATTTTTAATCACGTTATGTAATTTGAAGTTTTCTAAAAAGGTTGTATACTATTATTTTACGTTTTTACAATGGGAAGGCAGTGTCAATACATAAGTAATAACACTCTACGGATTCATACATATGTGATAGTTGCAGCAGTATAAAAACCAAATTTATCACGAAACAGCTACAATTTTATTATGTTCTGTATTTTATAAAATATATAGGTAGAATTGTTTTAACGTCTCTTTAATAGCTAGGTAATTAAGGTGGCTTCCTGGGTAGGCTGCGTTTGTGTTTGTGTGTGTGTGAGGCACAAAATCGACGGAGCAATTAGGACGTCACTGACCGGTGTGTGCAATGCAGTATCACCCCTACGTGCAGACTTTGCTCTGGCGTCTAGTGCTTTACAATTTCTCTTTTTCCTATTAGTATTTGAGTGGTTGGCATTATCAAATTATTTGTAGTAGTTTAAAGTACAACGCATGTTACTTTTTTTCTAAACCCGTTTGGTATTTTCCCAGGTACAGTAGGCTGAAAAATCCATTCTAAGTCATTTTGAGATGTCATAAAATCATTTTTCTGACAAGCCAGCGGAATTATCTTAACTTAGCGCAAGGTAGTACGAAGTGTTTGTTCGTTTACTAGATGTACACATGTAATGCACGTTAAGAAATTTCGTTACAAAAGGAATTTGTAAACAGGAAGTGTAGAGAGCTCAGTCTGTATTATGAAACCAATTCGGCCTTCGCCTGGAATGACTGTTGAAAATTATTGGGAACGGAAATTAGGATGCCCGGAACAGGGAACCGAATCCGTGTCGTCACGAATGTGAATCCGCTGTTTTACAGCTGCATCATTTTCTTTCGATTGCAACGGTTGGTATACCCTAAAAATATCGTAATAGCTGTTATTATGGCAACCATCTTGTGCCGGAATCACATAGGCTCGACAGAAGCTACACGACGGGCGCAATGCTACACTTAAAAAGTCTCGTTATAGCGAACACTAGATTGGCTGCCGCGCGACATATACAAAAAAAAAATATTGCACGTAATTAGTCAATTGCCACTACACACTAACGTATAGGACGAAAGCCATATATGTTTACAGTATTTCAGATTTTTTCGTTTATATTTAAAACATTTTAAACGGCCACGGGCATTCCGAAATGTAGGAATAAACGCTTATTACACATTTGCTTAAAATTCTATGATTTGCTTACGTTAACCAACAAAAATCTCTCTTTTTAAATTTATAAACGTAATTTACTACCATCTCATCAGATTCACCATTACTAGGACGCAAAATAAAATTCCTACTCGAAAAAAAAAATCACGCCCGATATTTTTGGCGTGCTAATGTCACTGAAACCTCGGTGCTGATTGGCGGACATCTTTAGCTCTTAGTATCGCAGCGGTCGTGTCGCTTCTGTAATACCTATGTGATTCCGGCATTACTCTGTAAAACCACGCGAGAAATAAAAATAATCAACTGTTCAACGTAAAAACTCTTACGCCAAACGCAATCAGCAAACAAACTATATAATATCACCAAAGAGCGAATATATTATCTATAACCCCAGATGCTCATGAATTTAGTAGGCGGCGACTAAGCTAATAGAAGAGCACGTTATAACATTTAAAAGCTTGCAGTTGTATGTACGCTGTGACGTTATGATTCATCCAGTGCGACATGACCCGTGACTTGGCCTAACTATCGTTCTATCTTGAAGTATGGCCTGCAGCATCACTTTATGTCTCTGAAATGTAGATAAATACCACTCCGTGACTTCACGAGGCCACAGCTGATGTTGGTCAGTTACGCAGTTCGTATTTGCTGGATGTGGTAAGTCGTATTATTTTACTTCTAAATTACAAAAAAAAAAAAAAACACGTGAAGAAGTATACAATTAGACGTCGAAACAATTGAAAATGTTCATATCGGCTTTGGTATCGGACATATTTCTGTACTTGCAGAGCTTTTTTGATTTTCATAATATTATAGTTTTAGGATAATAATGTAAGTAAACTTACGTGATTTAAAATAGAAACCGTTTTAATTAATTTTATTATTAAGATTGCTCGTGTAGCTATGGGAACGCGTACAATATGAATGGCTTTTAAAAAGTAAGAATATCATTATTTTGCTATGTACTCTAGCATTCTTGTGGATGACTTGTAAATATCAATATATACTTATTGAAATTCTTTCACCAGCAGAGCATTTGTGACAAATAAGTGTCTTGCTCATCAGCAGAATCTTTGTGAGTGGTCGAGATGTTTGTTGTGAAAGTACATATATTTTTCTAGTATAGTTAGGACAAATAATACGTTACTACTGAGACTTTTTAAGTAAGTATTTTTTAACAGTTATTTTTGTTTTGTTTTTGTATATGTGTAAAACAAGACACAAAAAAAATCCCTGGTAATTTAACATACGTTATGAAGTCCTTGTAGACTCTGAACTTTAAAACCATTAGAGACGCTAAAATAAAATTACTGGTTTTACTCATATTTCATTTATCACTTTTAATTAAAAATAAATTATATTGCTTTTTTGTAGACGTGCATGATTTATATATTCAGTTAGTTGATTTTAGGTCGTAACGTATAGTAACAAAAATTATTATAAAACAATATATGCTGCAGATCAACAATACGAGACGTCATCGATAACGCTTTTAAAAAACGTTATTGCAATACAGTCATTAGTATGTTCGGTTTATTTGATAGGTTTTTACGAAATAATTTAAAAACTGTTTTGGCAATAATTTTCAAATAAATAAAATTTAAAAACCGCTGTGTGAACATTTTGTAACATTTATTTTAAAACTCCTTTGTGTACATTTATGTAGTGTAAAAAGAAAAAAAAAGTTCTCTAAACTATATTTGAAAGATTTAATATCATATTAATTGCTAATTCTTTAAGTATGGATTTTAATATAGCTCAACCTAATTCGTTTATTTGAAACGGTCCATGGTTTTACTTGTTGATCCTCAGATCCTAACAGAATGTGATTTCAAATTCATCACTGGTGCACAAGAGTTGATTTGTGTAAATTTTCCCGACGTTAAAACTAAGAAGAGATTAGCGTTGATATCAATTTTTCTTTGATTTCAGCTTTTATATTGGGACAACATGTCTGCCTATGTTAATCTTATGGTGTCTGTATATTTCGTAATCATTGGAAATATTTCCGGGGAAGCTAAACCTCCCATTTCAACAACTCCAACAGTAAGTATATCAATATTAGTAATCGGTGGCCATCAAAATAAAGATTATAGTAAAATTATGTTATAATATTTTACTGTTATAGTGTTATCGCAATATTATATTAATTAAAAATGCCTCACTTAATAAATATAGTGGGTTTATGAATGGTAATAGAGTCCAAATGACTTTTCAATTTGACTTTTTTTAAGGGTGAGTGTTAGACAAATGTATTGTATTTTCAGTTTTTGAGCCGTAACATTTATTCAAATTGTATTATCAATATATTCTCTTCGACAAAGCATAGAGTACCTATATTCATGTTAAACTGCTTGGCATAAATAAAAATGAAATCTTTCAATAATTGGTCGTGCAGAATCATTACAAGAGAATTCTTTACAGTTAACCTATTATTCCCTTGCAGTGATTCTGCATGGCAAATTACTGAGAGAGTCCATTATTATCTGTGTCAAGCAGTTTACCAAGTATATATCCTTTGCTCTGTCGAAGGGAAAATTTTGATAATACAATCTGAATAAATGTTAGGCTCAAAAATTTAAAATAAAATAAAATTGTCTAACAACCCCCACCCCCCTTAAAATACCAGGAATAATATGGTATCGAGACACAGTTTCATCTTCGTCTTGCTCGTGCGTTTTGTATAAATCTGACTACATTAAATTATATTATCTACATTTTTAATTATTTCTACGCTCTCGAATGTAGCTGCGATTAAAGAAACTGTCATTAGTCTGTTCAGGCAGGCTTTACGTCTCGTCGACAGCGAGGTCATTATAGACGGTGACACTAAACTTGGTACAATGACAGGACCTGGGAGAGGAGTCGACTATGGCCTTTGTTAAGAAACCATCCCAACATTCGCCTGGAGCACGGCCGTAGAAGAACAGGTCTGGACACTCGCCTGGATATTTGACCCCCTTGTTGTTTGGCTGTAGTTCACCAAGTTACCGAGAATATTGTGTTTTATTGGCGCTGATGTTACGGCGGTCGGACTAAACCCCGCCCACTTCCTTTCCACTAAGATAAACAATTTATCAAAACGTATTTTTTATCAATTTGTGAAATACTTTCTTCACTCACAAATTTAAGAAAAGGCTCCAACAATCTTTGTTTACTTTATAAATTTAACAATTGAAAAAAGTGGACGGAGTTTGAGTCCGACCGCCCGGAAAACAGCGCCAAAAAGTACGGCATTCTCGGTAACTTGACGAACTATAGCCAAACAACAAGGGGGTCAAACAAAATACATTGTTAGATAGGCGAGTGTCCAGACCTGTTCTTCTACGACCGTGGCCTGTAGTAATTTTGGGGAACAACGGAAACCTTAAATCTGGATGGCCGGAGCCGGGTCCTCCCGAATGCGAGTCCAACGTGTTACCATTGCACCGCCTCACTCGGTTGTTCAGCATAATACTTTCAAGAATTTTAAGTAACATCTCAAACTCATTTCCGATACTTAAGAAAGCCCACAGCAGTAGCCTACCTGTGATTGGCATAGCGATAGTTAAAAATTATGACGTTTCAAATCTCCCCTGGTGTTACAATGTTCAGTAATACCAGAACAATGAAAATCATTTCTTCTCGTTCACAGAGTGTTGCAGAATATCTTAGCGAACCGTTAGACTTGCCACCTGAAAAACCGATGGCCAGTGAGGATGCCATTTCGTCCCAAACTCTTCTGGAAGTTGCGAGATATGACGAAAGCATCAGCAAACTTCAAACATCGGTGAGTAAAAATAGACATTAACCTAAGTACGACGACAGTTTTTTTCTCAATTCCTTGAAAATGATTTCTTAGAGACTAAAAAATATATATGCAAACATGAAACATTTCATTAAGGTTATTTTTAAGTAATTAAATTGTAATTGTTATAGCAACAGTCCAAATTAATTTAACGCTGTTTGTGGCATAACCTGCTAAAATGCGTACTTCAAATAATAGCCTATGCTACATCATTTTACTGATAGGTAAGTGTAAGTGAAAGAAAACAATGTGTTCTACTGCTAGTAACATTCATACTACTTCAATAGTTTTTATGTTAATTTTAGGTTTATAGTCCTATATCCATTATTTTGTTGAATATCTGGCTACGTCATTTGTTGCATCTTAACACGTCAGTTCGTTTTCCTCATTCCATTACAGTATTGTTTTCTCTGTTTAACATAGCGTTAGTGTTCCTTTTTATTTATTTATTTTGAGTCGTATTTATTCTTGTAAATCACATGCGGATTTTATGCTTCTACGTGCAATTAAAAGAAAATTTGGATTACACCCTGAAACAGCGTTACATTAAATAATTTGACCTATAAATAATCTGAAACATTAACTTAAATCAAAAGGAAGCAACGCAATATTTCCTTTTGTAAATTTACCAATAACTGTTCCCTTGTTTTAATTACTCTCACATTCAAACCATTGCTTGAACTTTTATAATTGTAAAATGTTACAATGACCTCCCACATGTGTTGTTTTGTAAATTAAAAAGAAACATTAAATAAAAAGTTATTTAGGAAAAAACATAGCATTATAGTATACTATAAAAAAATTTTTTTTCAGTTGTTACAGTCGAAAAATCTTTTAGAAGAAAATGGACGACTGGAAGAAAAGGCAGATGAGATCTGTTCAATGATGAGACACGAATTCCATACTTGCGAAAGAGAAGCTCTGAAACTTGTGAGTTGATTTATGTGTATATTCTGAACACGCGGTGCATGATATTGGTATTCTGATTCTGTAGTTTGTTAATCATGATTGAGGCAAATTAATATTACCCCTGCCAATCGGCTGCCGCCTTTTGTTTACTAAAACACAGAGTTAGGCACAGATTCTGTACTTATTTCTTCGTAGTAAATAGTGGTTTAAGACGCCCGCCTGGTGGTTGTGTTTGTGTGAGTGAGGCACGGCGCCAAGGGCGATGTTGACTGGCTCATCTGGTGCGGTATCGCCTCTACCGCAAGACAATGAAACGACGCGCAATGGTAACGTAGATCACTCGCCTGACTGACACTTTCCGTGGTGACGCCATCTTTTATTGTGTGTGCGGAAAGTTTTAAGCAAATTGCAATACACCTTTCTATTGTAGTTTCACACGAATCTCGTGAGTAGTTGTTTAGTTGTAATTGATTCAAAACCCCGTTTTTAGCCATTTTGAGAAGCCTCGAAATGACCATTCAAAGTAACGTGATGTTTTGAAACTACCCTCCCGACATCGTATGAAGTGTTGGTTCTTTTCGTAAATGAACACATTAGAACCACGTTGTGAAGTATCTTAGAAAAAAATTGTTCTGCTAGCTCACTGCAACGCCGTTTACATGGCAGGCGGCAGCCTTAAAGCTCCACGTCAGTCGCCACACCCGATAGTTGCATTTTTCGCTTTTATGAAGTTCTAAGAAGAAAATGTGGAATTTGCTATCATAGCGTGAATTCAATCTACCTTCCGTTGTAGTACAAGCATCACAGCTGAACATTTAACCAAAATATCAAAACGGGAAAAAATTAAATAATCCAATAACGTGACTGATGCAGAACTTTAAGACCGCTGGGGAATGGAAAAACGTGAAACGTGTTAAGCTTCATAATGTACCATGTATGATGGCTTGTGATGTTGTCTGCTTGAATTTACATGCTCTGACAGTAAAATCAGTAACTACAATTGATTTATTGAGGCTTAAGGCATTTACCAATTCACGCACACCACAGAACACTTATGGCGAGAATGAAAATAAGAACTTTACTAAATGGATTCAGGTAATTATGTTTAGGTTTTTACCTGTCTGTTGTTACTTAAATTCAAACAAATTTGTGTTCTCTTACAACTGTAAGAAAATATGTAGCACCGTTTTCTTACAGAGAGAAATATTTCAGAATTGTTGTAAACACTTAAAAAAACAATGCTAAAAGCACATTCCAAAAATCGGCGTTATCATCAGTATGAATGCTCTCACATATGGAAGCACTGACATTCAGATAAGATAAAAACTTAAAAACAGTCGTTTAAGTTGCTGATAGCAAGAATTCTGTTCGCAAAAATATTTTTTTTATTTCTTTTTTTTTTTATATGAGTGGTAATATTACGCTAAACACAGTGAGAACTCTAAGTATCTTATACACGAACACAAATTAAATAAATATCGTATGAGGAGGATACCAGAGGGACAGAGGAACATTGAACCTATTTTCTAAATACACTGAGGACTGGTTTCACCAACATCTGATAAGTATTTAACATAGAGGATTAACATCTGTATAAGGCTTTCTAAACCTTTCAGCGTCACCAACGATCAACGCACCGCGTCTTTTAGCTTCATTTCATTGTGCAAACCTCCACTCAACCAGCATGACATACTTTACGATTGCTCCTGATTTTAGGGAGATGCTAGTCTTCAGGACTTAGTGCCCAAGATGTTTTATTTATTTATTTTCAGGTCATGTATCACAGCTAACTTTTGTGTTTTTATGAGTGAATTTTGAGGCATTTGTGATAAAATTTAAATATTTTTTTTTTTTTTTTTGTACTTCAAGATGCAAGCCATCGAGACTTACCCTCCGTTTGGTAAATCATCCCACCATGTCCGCGCTTGATAGGCCCTGTTTTTTTTTTTTTTTTTTTTTTTTTCGTTAAAAATCTAACGTCAACTCTCCACTTCCCTTTTTATTTGTTACAGTGGAGGTTCAATTAAAGTATCCGAATTTCAAGTTCAAGTAATCATCCTTAAAGTTCAACCGTTTCAAGAATTCCACTTTCAACTAACGAGCTAATACTTCAAGTTTTCTACTGACTGCATTCAATTACTGCAAAAATGCTTCAACTTCCAGTAATGCCGTTTACAATCAACATGTCCTTCCTTTGGACGTCTACTCGCCACTACGTTATATATACATTTCAGCTAAGTTATACACTTTAAGTTACACTTTAATTGTGTTACGTACCACGTTTGGTCATCCAGGACTTTTATACTCTTATACTTTTGACTCTTTGTATAACAAAATGAATAATTAATTTCTTTATTTAATAATGTTTACAAGTTAATAAAACGTAGACTGTCAAGGGAACCCCTAGGGAAGTTAATATTTAAAAGGGTTTGCGTGGTGCTGTATACGATACCAAATCATAAATGTTGCGATACACATTTTGTAATTCAGTGTTTCTTCTATATTTAACCTGCCCAATATTTTATCATATATATCGTTACTTTCACTCTGCCTCATATAAATGTTTTATTTACCAGCTGTTCCCCTAGGAAATAATTTTTTTTAATTTTCATCTGTAATGTTAGCTCTACATGAGCAGTCACAGGCAACAGCTTATTTTGTGTCTCCTTTCCAGCACGCATTTTTAGATTGTGTATTATTACTATGGTAGCAGGCAAATAATGTACAATAATAATACTAAACATACAATAGAAAAGGGGAGATCAGGACAGTAGTCCCAAGAAACGTCGATAAAACTAACACTATGTCTTCCAAATATTCAACTATGCATTTTTGCCACGTGAACGCCCTTAACAAATATTAAATGCTTCACAGAGGTTGGTGAAACCGGGCCTGAAGCCTTAATAAATTCGATATGTATGTGGCAGTACAGTAGATTTCACAAGCACACACAGACTGCGAATTAATTTGTTTTGAACCCTTGAATAGATAGATGTGTCGCGCTCTCTCTCTCTCTCTCTCTCTCTCTCTCTCTCTCTCTCTCTCTACATATATATATACATATATACATATATATATATATATATATATATATATATATATATATATATACACACACATAAGTCACTGGTTCTGACTTAAATAGCTTCGTTGTCAACGAGACGTTATGTCGTGATACCTGTCTACTTAAAACGTTGCACTATTTCCCTCCTCATGTACACCTTCTTTCTACATATTTATTCTACTATATAAATATGTGTGTGAGAGAGAGAGCATGTGTGCGTGTGTTAATCTTTAAACAGTGATATTATGCAGGATGTCCATAATCAAACGCATAATTAGCACACCACGTGAATCCCGGCCTAAATTGGAGACGAAAATGTTAGTAGCAAAATGTTGTACAATGACATTTTACATGCACAATATGACAATGTAGCACTGTAGTTAATCCCCTATATCGCTCTATGGTATCTTACTACCGATGTTCTGACACGTATGTTACGCCTACAGATTAAAATCCCGAGCAGTCCAAACATGATTCTTCGTTTACTTGACGTAACATACATAGAATAATACCTTGTCGTGGAGGGCATGAGGAGGCTATCTCCACGCAATGTTGCCACATTGTGCAACGTAAAATGTCATCGTACAACATTTTGACATTAACATTTTCGTCTCCAATTTAGCCCGGGATTCTCGTGGTGTGCTCATAAGGCATTTGTTTCTGGCCTACCTGTATATTCAACTTTCCTTCGTGATGAAACGGTGTAGTTCAATTTCAGTATTTTTTCGAGGTAGTTGTAGAAATATTTCTGTGTTGTGTTTCTTTATTTAATCGGATATATCTGAAACTTTTAAAACGCCATACGCCATTCATTAGATCTTTGAAATTCTACTTGGTTAGCAAGTTATTCGTTATAAATATTTTATGACTGGTACCTTGTACGCTTTTAATTTCCTAATTTCTACTAATAATACTATTGCGGTATTAATGTATAACAGCAGAAATGTGACAAGAATTTTCTTCGATACTTCAACATTTCTTGAATTTTTTTCGTGTTCACTTTATTACAAGAAATCAGCTTTAATTCAGTTAGAATTTGAAAAAGTTCTTGTTTCATTGGAATTCTTCAACAGCATTGCAACGAACTTCAAAGTCAGTTATTAGTTTGTGATTTCAGTTTGGTGTGAATAAAGTTTAAAGTTAATTGAATTCGTCTATTTTTTTACTGCTAATGTGTGGGTTAAAATTAGCTTTTTCAAGTATATACCTTTGAGGGAACAAAAATAACCAGAATGTAATTTGTAAATCCTTAGGTGGACTATCTCAACTTTTCGATACTGGAATGCCGAAAAGACGAGGACAAACAAGTAATTCAGCAGCTTAGACGTGAGTTGAACCAAAGTAATGATAAGCTGGTGAGTCAAGTGTATTCACATTTTTAAATTGAAGTGTGTGACATAGTGAAAGGAATACTGAACTTATTAATATATTATCATCACATGGGTACTACTTGATTAGGACTAAGAATGCACTAATATGTTATTTATAGCTTAAATTTAAAATTTAAAAATTCTCACAAAGACCAATTCGCAATACGTTTCAGTCTCACCTTTCAACTAACATAACACTGATTAATTTTATGTGAAGCTTCTTTGCAGCCTGTTAAATTATCCCAAGACATTAGTAAAGTTTCTCTGCTGATAATTCTCGAAAGATTTCCATCGAAGGTACAATAAACACTCCGAATATTTAGTGAGGACATTTCAACGCCGTGTTAAAGCATGAACTAACCAAAGTTGTTCCGAAGCATCTACGTATTTTGTTGTTTTTTAACGTCTCACGTAAAATAATGTTTTGTGTCCGCTACAGAATACTTTGACGGTATTCAACTAGCAAATATTTTGCGTTCTTACCACGAAAACATTTTGCTGTCACTACCAAAATATTGTGGTTTACAGAAATACTGTAATATATTTTGTGTGTGTGTTTACTACAAAATAATTTGGCAGAGAACTTTCCCTGCAATAAAGTTAAGAAAACAAAACTTGGTAACAATTTAGTTTTGTGATCTTTGTATGATTTTTGTAATGGGGTTGTGTTATGAATGTATAAAAATTGCAGCTTTTCGAACATTTTGTGCTCATACAAGTTATTTAAGAATGTGTTATTTTTAATTGCATAAAACTAGTTACACATATAGTACATCGTACGATGATTTGACTTCTGTGTGTTTTTCTCAGTCCGTTTTCCTTTTGTTGGCATAATTTAAACATGTTTGACAACAACAGTTATCAGAAGAATGACTTTTCAGAATTTCACTAAACTGGGTAGGCCTACTAATTTTGTACTTAACAAGTTAATATACATTTAGTTATTTTGTTCATTTCGTGTTCATATTTACACAGTAACTGGCTTTTGAAATTGTTTTATCATATAGATTTCAGAGCGACTTCCATTTAATGCATTTGTTTATACCCACTGAAATTTTTTAGACACATGAAAAATCTAAGGACTATTTACCAAAGTATATTTTGAATCTGCACGCATTTTGTACTAAGAAAGCTAATGTGAAGTTAATGTGGTTGGTTTATGTTGAGTACATGACTTGATTTCTTAGGTTACATGGAATGAATGCATACATTTTAATGCGTGCATTTCAAAAACTACAGGACGGATGTAAAGTAAATTTAATAGTTACATACTTTACTATCTAAAGTTCATTCGATCAAAATACCTATTTTCTGCAAGAAAAAACGAATTTCGACAAAACCCCTTCATTTTCAAGTTTGATTTAACTAGTCATTATTGTTATTGCTGTAGGTATTCTAAATTAGAACATACCACGAGAATAAATTAAGGTATTAATTCAAATTTGTGTATGCATACGACCAATTTTGAATTGAATGGTGTTATGCAGAAGGCATCCATATCCCAAACGTCAAGAACAGACAGAAAGCAACAACTTTAGTAGCTAATCAACAATTGTCAAACAGAGCTAACGTATTTGAAAATGAGAATGTAGTAGTTAACAAAATTACAAAAAATTATTTAGTAAGAACTTATAATGTTCTACTTTATTAAATGTGGGATTGTCTCTTTCTGAATATCACCATTCAACTTATGGTTATTTTCACCCCGGTTGAGGAAAGCAGGTTTATTAGTTACACTATTAACTTCTTGTTTTTATTTAAATTTAACTAAATCATCATAGTTATGATTTTGTTCAGTTTTAAACATTCAGCTGTGACTTATTATGCTGAGGAGTAGAGAGTTGTGAACTTCCAAGTACTATTTCTAAATAAATTTAAAGTGCTATTATTTTTCTACCTCCTTTACGTTTTGAATAACATCTTCACGAACTTCAGTTGTTGATTCTAACATGTGAATCTCAAAAAATGAACGAACTGATAGAAAAAGGAAGAGATTATTTAAATCATTCTTGTGACTTCACGACAATATTCACTGAACATAAGGATAGTTTGTATTTCCTAGGTGCATATTTTACACTGCAAGGGTTAAAATCTCCTTTCAAAATCAACACCAACCACCATCGGTATCTGTTTTTAGGTGGTCTTGTTTGTGATCCAATCCCGTATGACAAACATTGTGTGAGTTTTCATGTTTACTTGAAAATAATTCGTGATATTACTTTGCATCCAGTAAAGAGTATACAATACATATCGTGGGTCCAGTACTAAAACTTTGTAACTGGATTACAGTTACCTACTTATAGTAAAGAATATAAACTAGATGTCCTTGCTTTGTACTTTGGGAATGGGAATTGACTATCAGCGTTCTTAACATCAAGTAAACTTTACCTACTTCTAAATTTAAAAACTTGTCATTTCAACAATTATGCTGAGGTGCATAACTTTATTATCATAATTTTCGAATCATCAAGCAGTATTGAACTTACGATAGGTTGTATTTAACTCAGTAATCATCTTAAATAACTTTTTCACCATTAGTCAAGAAAATAACTTTATTACAATTAATAGTTATTGAGTCATCTTATATTATATTTTTCTCGGCTCTGGAAAATGCATATTATGACTTCCATATGTGCCCATTTGATTTATATATTATATATACTTATTTTATGCGCGTATCTCTTTTTACATGCTATGTACAAAATATTATAGTTTTTTAATACTTGGAATGTATTTTTAACTACAGTAATAAGTATTATTTGCTCTACTTTGTGTATAATTCATTAATGATGCATACATTCGCCAGCACTACGGCCATCTATCTATAGCTTCGCTGCTCTGGCCAAGAGCAGATTCTTAAAAACTTTTGATGTACCGACACAAAAATAACTCAATTAACAAAACCCAGATTGAGAATTACAGCATTTTGTCTCAAGAAACATGTCACAAATATATTTTGTATGTGTTAATTTACAGAAACCTTAAGTTCACAATTTAAGAATTCCTTGTAAGCTGAGTGTAATCTCTGCAGCAGTGTTACATGACATAATCTTTATTCCGCCGTTTATTTCAGGAGGTGTGCCAAAGTGAGTTAATCGATGTTCAAAAGGAACTAGAACTTTCGAAGGACAGTGTAAGAATATTCAAGGATGAGGCAATGAACAAAACGGTAATTATAATAAACTAACATTAGAGCACGTTTGAATTTCTCTGTCTTGCGTGATGAATATTCATTCTAGGTCAGTTTTCTAACAGCGTGAGGTGAGCTAGTCGGATTACCTTCGTAATAAAAACATATTATTTTATGTATACATTTAACACATTACTGAATACCGTTACTAATTTCAGTTGCACATTAAATTAGTTATATGTATGACATAAGTACATGCATTAAATAAGAGATTATGTTAAAACTTTTTGTCCATAACCCCAAAATGGTGTTCCTTGCAACGTTTCAGCATGTTAACTTTTGCAGTAAAGGCAAATTTTGACTTGTCCGTAACCATTACCATGACAAACAGTGTCTCCGAAGCAAAACAAATATGATCCCTTTATTAATTTTATGGACCATCACAGATAGGGCTCGTATTGAACAGTGTTTTGCATGCACGTGATAAGTCAGAATCTGTAAAAACAAATGCTGAGGAACGATATTTGGTAGGCCCTGCAATAGCGAACACGACGTACATAAAAAGCATTTAAATAAATATAACTCTTTAATTGTTTTATGCTTGAAGTGAATTTTTCATTATTTCACCAGGTACACGAGCGAACAGATTGCAAAAGGTGTTCAAAATATCTGCCCTTAACATAATTACACGTATTACTTCGTTAGCAATAACTGTTTTACTCTGACTTACGTTTTAGATTTTTGTTTCATGCGATAAAAAGCAGTGGATGTTGGTGATGTCAGTTCTTCTCTTGCATTTTCTGGGAAAACGTATATGCCGCCTCGCATTTGAAACTATTCAGGTTCTATCACCGGCTCCGGTCATCCTGATTTCGGTTTCCGATTGTTTTCCGAAAACGCTCCAGGCGAACATTTCAAGAGCTACTGAAAGCTACTGTACCGATTGTAATGAATAACATATTTTATACATCTTAGGTATATTATCATTAAAAGGTATACTTATGTTATTATAGGTCTTCCATTGTGTAACAGAGCATGGAATATACATTAACATTTGATTTGTAATACGTAATATTGGGCATGGAATAAACATTAACATTTGTTATGTAATACGTAATATTTCAATGATTACTGGATCAATTGTAACCAGATTTTATTTTTCAGTTTTTCATTCAAGCTTAGATTTTTATTAGAAATCGACATTGACCTGCAATTTTTAAATATATAACGATATAAATTAATTAATAATTGTCATAGTTAGAGAACAATTTAAATATAATATTTTTAAGGTTTTCATGCAAAATGTGGTATTATAAGGGTATATTATTGTTAGTCAACAATTTAGGTACGTCTAGAATAGTTGATATAGATTGTATGTCAATAATTCTGACTTATTTAACCGATCGGCCTTCAATTTCTTACTTTGACCATCTATCATTAAAGCGTTTGGGTTAGCGTAATGTGCACCAACACTGAGGGAAGTAGATTTACTTGTTACCTTAGTAACTTCTTGTCTAAGATTGTTTTCAAACGTGTTGAGTAACCAGTAGCTATGCTATGTGTTGGCGTGCTCGTTTTCAAGGTAAGCGAGTACATGCACAATCTGCTATGGCAGAATTTCTACTGGGGAATGCTGTCGTACATGGACGAGAGCAGCCCTGCATACATGCAGCTGGAAGGGTTAGGTTGGAATAAGCCATCGGACACCTTGAGTCCTCTTCTCACGGCCGTGAAAACCAACTGCTCCGATCTGATCGCTTTCCTGCTTGACCACGGACTCAGCACGGAAACCATCGTGGAAAAAGAGTCGCACTTTACTCTGTTGCACGCAGCCTCAAGATGGGGGATGTACGAGATAGCGAAGAGTCTACTGGCCAGAGGAGCTGACGTGGACGCCAGGTCATTTGTCGGCAGCACCCCACTGATGGTAGCGGTGGTATCAGGAGATCTACTGTTGGTTAAACTCCTATTAGAGCATGGCTCTGTAGTATACGATGTGAACTTTTCTGGTGAAACTGCCTTGTCTAGGGCTACGGATTTTGACCAACATGAAATACTTGAATTTTTTAAAAGTTATATGAAAGAGTAATTCATAATTACATGTGTATGTATCAAGCAGGTACTAAAAGGTAAAGTCTACTTCCAAGTAGTTTCCTTTTTAATTTGTGTGTTTGATATCAAAAGAAATAAATGAGTGCAACATTTAATAACCAGTTTTTATTTTTATTAGACTCCTTGACAAAGGCCTAATTCCTTGTTCTTTGTTATATCTGTAGGCTATGATTATTACTTAAGGGCTCCGCCTACCCGCGCGCTAGAGGCTCAAAAGCGCAAGGAGCTGTGACGTCGACCTTGAAGCGCGCATCAAATGCTGCGTCGCCTCAACGATCCAAGCGCTGAAATAGCGTGCAAGGTTTCCCCTGAACGATTTTTACTATTGGACACTAAACAGTGACCATATAATTTTATTGGTGGAAAGTCTGGCATTAAGTTTAGTGCAGGTCGCAATCTGAGTTTCACATACATCCGGTTAGTACATTCTGAAGTACAAAAGTCTGGAAAGGTCATTTTAAGCCATGTTGGTGGGCTTAGAAACAGTGTTTTTAATGAGCGTTGCGTCTAAACAATGAGGTTCCGACCTTGTCTGTAGTTTTTCTTTTCGTACGTTGGCACAATGGGCACACTTGGAATATTTTCGTATAAAAAACCCTTTTTACGAACACACTGCAACACATTTGAAACGTGGGGTAGGCAGCCATCTGAACTAAGCTCTGACACAAGAACTAGGGGTCGTAAAAGTCGAGACCAATTGTCAACATCACACACGTCGGCTCACGCTTCGTCCCCCCTTTTTTTGCCCCCTTCGAAATTGTACTCTTTCACGCCCTACGGCGGAGCTCACTCACTGATGTCACAAAACCAACCTCTTCGCCTGCCGCCCATACATGATGTTAAGAAACTGCCGTATATTTAAGCACACAGCGCGAATCCTTGGCTAAATAGGAGACGAAAATGTTAATGGTGAAATGTACATATTTTTTCGTGCACAATGTGGCAACACAGCACGGTGGTAGGAGTTAAGCTGGATTCACACGTACACAGTTCATGCAGATCCGGATAATGTAGAAGTCGAACAGCCAATCAGAGCCCTCCATTTCTTCCGGACTGTCTGTACGGAAACAGTTGAGCTCATCCCAGCTTTTCAGGATGGCCGTATGCGGTCATGCAGATGTGCGCAAGGAATCATGGGTATACTGAAAAATCTGGACTGTCTGTTCCATGTTCGTGTGAAACAATATTTAGTCCTCTTTTTCGCTCTAGTGCTGCTGCGGCTCCTCAGATGCTGCTCAAGCGATCCTATTACGTGCGTGGGTTCGACCCCAGTCAGTCTAAACTTTTTTTTTCTTTTAGTTCATGTAACAGACAACTAGTGCTCGGCGGCCATTAAATTATCACTATTAAATTAAGTGTTTTGTTAGGCCGTCATCGCTAATTGACTCAGATTGACATTGAACATAACGCTGAAACACGTTACACTTGTGAGAGGACCGTAGTAAGTTTTCTGGAAGAACAGTAATGTGTGTCAGATTCCTATTACAAATGTGTAAATTTGTATTACTATTTTATTCGCGTCGCAGACGTGACAAAGCTGAAAAGCGGAATTTAATTTTACGCCAGAGTGTCAGTAAATTGGTAAGTTGGTAGTCAATTGTATTCATTTATATTACGAGAGATTGTTGTCTGTTGTAAGCAAATCGTGACTCTTTAAGCAAACGGGTAGTGACGGCTTTGTTTTTACATTTTAAACTGCCAGTGGGTATTTGAAATATATTACAAATAAACAGTGAAAACAAAAATTGAATACTGTAAATATCTATGGTTGTCGTTGTAGCGTATGTAGTGCCAGGAAACTCATTACATTTAATATTATTTTTTTAGTATTTGTCGCGCGGCAGAACAACTTGTGTTCGCAGTAAACTATAGTGACGTTTTTGTATCGCATCGAGCCCTTTGCGTCACGCTCTTGTGATTCCAGCACTACTCCATAGGTACGCGTTGGCATGTACCCATGCGTTTAAGGCAGTTCAAATTTTTGTCTCGTCAAGAGAAACTATATAAATTTTTTGTAATTATCATAGTGTGTCATGTACGCAGTGCGCAGTATTTCCCTATCGTTAATGTTCTAGCGCAGTCTCGACCACGGTCGTAGAAGAACAGGTCTGGACACTCGCCTGGAAACTTGACCCTCTTGTTGTTTGGCTGTAGTTCACCAAGTTACCGAGAATATTGTGTTTTATTGGCGCTGTAATCCGGGCGGTCGAGCTCAAAATCCGCCCACTTCACTCCCACTAAGATAAACAATTTATCAAAACGTATTTTTTTATCAATTTATGAAATACTTCCTTCGCTCACAATTTTAAAACATGGCTCCAGAAATTTTTATTTACTTTATAATGTTAACAATGGAAAAAAAGGTGGGCGGAGTTTGAGTCCGACCGCCCGGATTACAGCGCCAAAAAGTACAACATTCTCGGTAACTTGACGAACTACAGCCAAACAACAAGAGGGTCAAGCAAAATACATTGGTAGAGGCGAGTGTCCAGATCTGTTCTGCTACGACCGTGGCCTTAACATTCAGTGACTAGCATCATTTTACCGCGTCTCTCTCTCTCTCTCTCTCTCTCTCTCTCTCTCTCTCTGCGAAAACAATCCACGATCATTCTGCGTAGTATTTTGAGACGAATAAAATTGTAACTATGTTCGTACATCGAGAGACGCTAGTTATTCAGAACATCTAGAAGTGACCGCGTAATAAGTGCAACACACGAATCCTGGGCTAAATTGGAGACCAGAATGATTGTGGCGGAATGGTGTACAACATTTTTCGCGCACAATGTGGCAACATAGCATAGAGAATGTCCCCTCTTGCGTATGTTAAGTCGAGTAAGAGTATAATTCTGTGGTGTTTGGGTAAAGTGGTATAAGTAAAAAAATGGCGTTTTGTGTAAATCGAAGACGAAAGTTCGAAGTTCTGCTGTGTATTATGGGAAAAAAAACATACTTCCAAATTTAATTTTTTACCTTCTCATAACCATTAAAGTTATAGCCTTTTATTCAGACATAGAACATAACTTGTAGAATGTGCTCCTAAATTAACACAGTTTTCTCAGTATTTCAAGTTATACCACTTTACCCGAACACCACAGAATTATGTATGAACTCCTCGGGATATGAACCTGCGCGCCATAATGATGATCAGAACAGTAGTATAGTAAGATATCTGTTTAGGACAAGAGGAGACTTACCTCCTTCTGTGTTGCCACATTGTGCACGCAAAACGCCATCGCACAACATTTTGCCCAAAACATTTTCATCTCTAATTTAGATATGTGAGTGAGTGAGAGTTTTTGGTCAGCGCTCAACATCGAGGTCTTGAGCGCTAGTGAGGGGTGACACGAGAAGAGTATGAGCAGCGCCGGAATGAGAGAGACGGAGAAACGGGAGATCCCCGAGAAATCCCGCCGACCAGCGGTATTATCCGGCACGATTCCTACATGAAAAAAATCCCCCCGTGAATCGAACCCGGAGCGCCTTGGTAGGAGGCGAGGGGTCTGACAATTTGGCCACCGCGGACCTTAATTTAGGTAAGGATTCGTGTGG
Source organism: Medauroidea extradentata (assembly GCA_003012365.1). Taxonomy (NCBI): domain Eukaryota; kingdom Metazoa; phylum Arthropoda; class Insecta; order Phasmatodea; family Phasmatidae; genus Medauroidea; species Medauroidea extradentata. The sequence continues at coordinate 56,333 of PNEQ01130530.1, read as the reverse complement.
TGTTCTTACTATATGCTCCTTTTCAGACAACCTGAATAAAAGCACGTCTCCTTGCCTCAGTAGTAGAAGGAAGATTGCTGTAAACCTTGCACCAAAAACGTATCATTCTGATATAATAATAGATCCACGCACACAAATTGGCACCGAAAACAGCTGTCGAACTTTTTGTCATTTAAGTCACCTATTCTCTCGACCGGAGCCATTTCAAGTCCGGGGCCACATTTCACAAAGCTACAAGTTGTTTTTTTTTTTTTTTTTTCTATAACAAGTAAATTCTTACAAGTTACCCACAACATTGTGTTTCACAAAAGAACACCTCGACACAGTAATAACAAGTGATTTTTGACAAGTTTACATGCAAACTTTCTGTTGTGAACAAGTGTACAACTTAGTTTAGAATCTAACTATTCGCTGTCAACTGTTGTTAACCAAACTTTTTGTATACAAGTCTCAGATGGTAGGTAGGTAGCTTTAAATCGCACCAGTAATTTCAATTTATGGAATATTTTTTAGTTCTTCTTCTGAAGTTTAATTTTTCCAGTAACTGCAAATACGCAAGAATACCTTCGGGCGGAAAATAAACTGCTATTGATAGATTACGTTGTCACTTTGTTACTTACAAGTATACCAACACAAAACATACTTATAAGTGTTCCAGCTACAAATGTTCCACCAACAAGTAAAAATTGAGGAATAGGGTTCCAAAACCGCTAAGGGCCCTGTCACACTGTCAAATTTTACGATAATACGATAAAGTTGGAAGACGAATATTTTATTAAATATAGTTATCAAATTTTTCCGTCAAATAAATTTGGCCGGTTACTATCAAATATGTTTGAAGACGTGTGGCACTGGCCGTGTCTCAATTCCCTCAGAGTGTGCTCTCTCGCACTCTCTCTCTCTCTCTCTATCTCTCTCTCTCTCTCTCGCGAACACGTCAGAGAGAGTGCTCTCTGGTCGTCTCAATTTGTTGGCGAGAGTGCGAAAGAGCGAGAGTACAGCGAGAGAGTGAAACTTTTCGCTCGCTGCACTCTCTCGTTCTCTCTGGCGCACGCCATTTTGATTACAGCTATGGTTTGAAGTTATTGAAGAAATGCGTATCACGTATTGCTAATATTTCAATATTTATAACATGAATAATTATTTACAATGACCCCGATAATTATGGCAAGAAGTTGTGTAAACATATTCTGCCCTAATGTTTGTAAATAATACAAAATAATTTGATTAGCAGGAAAACTTCACGAATGAACAATAAGTGCCATTTTTCTGCAATATTTCGATTAAAAATATTTTATATTTTCAAATTGTAGATTTATGTGTTTTAATGAAAATTGCACAGACTCAGTAAGCCTACATTTCAAATATTAGTATATTTTAAAGGTAAATATCCAACCCTTCGATTAATTTAAAATACAATTGATTGCTTTGTCTTTACCTATAAAACTACAGAAATATTTTCCATCCAACTCAACATGGTGCACGAATGATATTTCAGTTTACAAAGGGCGTGATTGTGATTGGCTGAGCCTTACAACATCCAAGAAATTTTTGAACCTGTCCAATTCGCAAATATTGGATGAAAACGAAAGCCATCAAACTTCTTCCAACAAATATGGCCGCGACAGTGACTTTTTTGTGACGTATCACTACCATTCAACATTATTTGATTAACTTTATTTGAAGCGATTGGAAGGTGACAGGGCCTTAAGTCCACTTTTGGCCAAATGTCTGAAGCATTGCCAAGGAGTAGAGAAAAGAAGCAGCTTGGATGTGACACTACCAACGTAGCTGAAACTAAATAGGTCCAATGGAATATAACGGCTGTGTTTGCATTGCATTGCGTAACTCGCTCAGTCCATAGACCACTTAGTCAGAACTCGCTCAGTCCATAGATACAAAGGACATTTCAGAACTCGTTCAGTCCATAGCACAATGTATGTTACCGCACAGCGCTCTGTTTTTGAAACAGTTGCAAGCGACTGATAAGCACTTTATAAAGAAATTTTATGTAACGTGTATGTTATTATTTAGTAATACATGTGTCAACGTGAACGTGTACCGAATGTCACATAATGGTTTCGTGGCATAGGTACACATTTTGCCACTTTTGCGATAGTATCCCACTAAGTAATGAGATAAAGAGTTTCCAATCTGCCTGGATTTGTTCTTTGGTGTTAATTTCGTGAATAGTTTGTTGTTGTGTTTGCATTGTATCACATGCATATTTTTTGGCACCACATGGCTCTTTAAATGTGGGGAAGAATGAATGCATAACAACTTACACTTGGCTTGAAACACGGCACTGGAGAGGTTCCAATGAAATAGTCTTGGCATTACTTCACTATTTACAGAATTTAGAAGACAAAATTCCCTCTGACATCAATAAAGTTAATCTCTTCAGTGATAGTGCAGCATTGCAAAACAAAAATATCACTGTTCATGGTGCGCTTTGTGGTTATTTGAACTTCACTTCCCTATCAGAGAGCGCAGTTACATGCCACAAGATTCAAATTGTGCTAGCGCAAAAGAGATGTGTTATATGATAATCACCCCTGCACAAGACATATTCAAATTTTCAGAACATTTAGACGCATCAAAATTAGTTGACAGTAGCAATGTTGCCTCGTATGCACCGAATTTTCCTGAGAATTTACTGGATGCTGTAGTAAAAAATTTATCAAGTATTAAACAAAACGATTGAAAATTGAGCTTTCTGTTTTGTATGAAAGACGAGATTTTCAAAAGAATTCGGGTACCTTGTCACTGATTTGTTCTATCACCAACAACAAAATTGAAGAAAGTTTCCAAGAGACAACCAAATTACTCCGGAATCAAGCTATGGCACCATGACGACTGCTGAAGCTGAATGCTGTTTCTCGGCCTTAAAGCGTTTCAAAACCATTTTTAAGAAACATAATGTGCCAAGAGTGCCAAAAGTACAGACCATGTTGTAAAATGTAAATTGAAAAAGAGATTATTAAAAAAATTAATAGGCTCAACAGTAATGTTATTGTAGCAATCGTAAACATGTAAACATGCCTTATGGACTTCATTTTCAAGAAATAAATTGACAATTTTTTTCGGAGTATGCAGTTATCGTCATTTATGCAATCTTGTGTAAAGTGCTAAGATACTACGTAGGCTATGGAGTGTCCGAAACAGTTATTATATACATACTAGGTGACAAAATTATACCTATCAATTTCCCAACTTTTGGTATTATATTTGTTACAACTAGTAGGTAAAACCTTTTGAACCTGTAATATCCATGGGTTAATACTCTACTCTTCTTGAAATCACGCATTCGATATGTGAAATCATGCATTCGATATGGCTAAGGGAAACCAGCCCTATTCTTTAAAAAAAAAATAAGGCAAGACAAGAAGTAGGTTTCAATTTTAAAACGTATTAACTTAATTACCAATGGTGATGTTTTTTTATGTTACTCTTATGACGGAAGGGTAAACAATTTTTTGTAGTGCTCTTCATTTAATGTTGATGTGTTTGCAAGTTTAGTTTGTTAAGTATTCATTCTAAATTCTAAAGTAATTACCGTTTACATTGACAAATCTAACTATGGAATTCCGTCGCCCAAAAATGTTACGATTTCATGTTTGTTTCCAGTTTGATACCTTAGGCTGATTTAAAATTGACAAATTTTGAAGGTAAAATGGTTCTTGATCAGGACTTTGCATTGCAAAGTTGATTATACACCTGGTGTTTCTGCATTTCATATTTTAGATGTAGTGAATGATAGCCAAATGACAAACTTTAAATATACAAACTATAAAATGAGCCCCACATTGCTTTAAAACTCCCAAATACATGCATGAATGCATAATTTACAACTAAAGATTCATGTATTTAACGTGATATATTAACGCGCGACACCCGCATCCCTCTACCGTAGTAGCCCGTCGTGCGCACCACACCCAATGATTCGGAATGGCAGAGGCGGCGGCACCGCCTCCACATATTGGAAAGCACCCAACCACCTGCGCGTAAGAGGTAGCGGCACCTAGGCGCCGCCTCCGCGACGTCAAGTGCATGCAATGTGTGTGTCAGCCTATAAGAACTAGTGTTTATTGGTAGGAAAGTGCCCCGTTGATGTAAAATCCAGTTAAGTAGCTTTTAATGAACATGTGTCATTTTAGCACCCCGAGGTAGCTACGTCAATGTGGGTTACACCACCAACAGGTAGCAGTGTTTAAAGGCCAGGGGTAACCTTGTTGTGAATTTAAACTCATAATTAACATTCTTTTCATAATAAACCTCAAAAATGGTAGAAACACCCCTGCGCTTCGTGGGCAAGTTGGACTCGCCCACACAGCCAACATTGCCGTCCAATTCTTTTGTATTTATTTTAACAAGGGTTATTATTTAATTCAACCTTCAATTAGAATCTGTAGTGTTTTGTACGTCCAGTTAACTATTTAAATCATTTTTGTATTGTCAGTTCTCTTCTGTGTCACGTAATTCAAAGAGCTACTGAAATCTCAAGAAAACTAAATTCATAAAAACTTTCCCACAAAATAAATTTGGGACTTTAATCATTAAACCATAATTTTACAAGTGTTTTGGGCCTTCGCCCCTGTGTCTTTTAAGTGTCTTTTGAGTTTCGGTGGTTGCTTCCCACGCTCGGCCGGGCGAGGTCACCGGCGCGGGAAGGAATCGCCAGTCGGTGCTAAGCGGCTGAACGAGGCAGTTCGACACGTGTCACTCTGGGCCCTTCAAGACTTGTGTTCAACTAGTTGTGTATCAATAGTATCATTTTTAATATTTGGAACATCTAATTTACTTTTCATTGGCCCGGAGGTGCCCATCGACACCTGTGACTCATCCGCCCAGGGGCTTAACTTAAATTATTATCTCACCCACATGGTGTTTTTCTTGTGCAGCATAGCCCACCGGTCAGGCTCAGGACCGGGCCCACTTATTGCACCACCATGTTTGCATTGTGTGTGGAGTACGGTGTTGTGCAATAAATGCATCATACATTGAGGTATGTATTTTATTTACTTGCCGCTTCACTGCCTTCAGGGCGCTGGACCCTATAGCCCGTACTTTCCCAGTGTATGACGTAGGGTGTTTTCTTATGGTGCTTTATTCTGTGCTATGGGCGTGGGGAACACCTATAGATTCCCCTGTGTAACTACCTACGACGACAGGCAGGGGGTTTATGTTACCATGCCACGGCTGTTGGCCCCATGGCCCTGTAAATTAGAGTCTATTTCCGAGTGCCCGTTCTCCAATAACGTAATGGTGCTACAGAGCACGTGCCCCTCGCACGCCAGTGTCGCGCGGGAGAATTGAGCTTTACTTTACCGGAGATATCCAGTGGAATTTAACACCTAACCACAACCCCTTCTCGTGTCAATATGCTCGTTTTTGGGCACAAACCTTACTTTGAATGGATAAGGCACTAGATTTCATTATTGTAACTTTGTAGAAGTCTTCACTTAAACAAACATTAACTTTAAAATTTTTTAATATTTCTACTAGTGTAGATATTCAATGTTTAGATACGAAATCTGCTTGGTTAGTACTTTGAAATTTAAATTTTTCCGGGAAGGACCCCTCGACCTCCCTTTCATTATAAGTGGTATGGATATATTTATTAGTTTTGAACTCATCTCCCCTGCTGGCTGCCACTCTTGTCATGCCTGGTGTGTGCTATACCACTGTCGAGCAGCAAGGAGCTGCATTAGTTCATTGCTGCTGTGTTGCCAGAGTAGCATGTACTGCTCGAACAGTAAGGCAGCCTTGATGAATTCTTCGACTGGACACTGCAATAGCAGCAGTAATGAAACACGTAACTTGGTTTGGGTGAGCTGCGAATATTGCCTGTCAGATAGGAAGATGTTAGTACGTGATACTTGTGCGACATAAATGCCACTAGCTATCAATTGCCTTGTGGTTCGAATGCGAGTCGTCTCTGAGCTTTCAAAGATGCAAACGCTTCGCCAAAGTGTGCCATCGAAACTGCAGAACTCATGATGGGGCATCCTATAGTGTATTATGGGTTTTCCACCATCTCCCTGTTTGACCAACAAGTTGCTTACCTACTTACTGGAGAAATTCGTCTTATCCAACATGGTATTTTTGGAAGCAGCAAGTACTATCGTCGAGGAAAGCCGAGGGATCTTCGCTGTTTAGGTTGACAAGTGTTGCCAATATTTGTGAATATCGTGGTGCTTGCATGATGGATGGGTGTGTACACTGGGCCTATGTTTAGTCCACCCTGTACCTAGTTAGTAAACGTTTATGTCACTGACAGACTCTGAAAGACTGTCGCTGTTGTATGTGGAGTCGTTTCTGGTATTGCTGTATTAGCTGTTGATAATTTATTGGTAAGCCCCGTGGTGAGGTATTGAATTTGTATGTGGCAGTGATTCAACTAAAACATAGGTAGCCAGTTTCCACGACTGTAGGGTAATGCCCATCCACGAAGCTCTCCAAGCTAGCTGAGCAAGTCAGGTTTGTCGTCGGCTGTTCAATACATCTATTTCCATTGGTGCACAGTTATTCATACCAAGCTATCTAATCACTGGCGGGTCTTTCGTGTCCTTTTCCATTATGTGATCACACCAATCACACCGAAAACTTATTATGAGTAATTTGACTGCCCCACAACAGACAAACAGATCTTGTGGAGTTTTGCTGTGCAGCCACACATATTATGTGGTGTACTGTCCAGGGTGTGTACATGCTGTTATCGCACACTTCACTCTTACACCACTCATTAGTTTTAAGTTGTAAGATTAGAGAATTTATTTGAGTGTGTACCAGCACACAGTGGTGGTCGGAAATGACCAGTTGTTCGTGTTTGGTTTCCACAACCCACAGTGTCCACACGTCCATGTGGGGCAAAATCTCATGCTGCCACAGCAGTACACCATGCTTGTCGTGGAAGGACTTCTGTGAGTGTCTGATTGGTTGTTCTGGTATTAACAGCTTACAGTCATTGCACTATTAACACTGACACTTTACCAGCCATGGTGGCCCATTACGATGTAGCATATTAGCGAAGCACTGAATATGAATAGCTATTCCCATAAGGTTACTGACCTTTTCACGACAGCTCCTGTACTTCACTGCAAGGAAAGGTGGCTTGCCCTGGCAATCGATAGTTCTCCTTCCACGAGAGTCAGACTTAGAGTTGGCCTAGCACATTCTCCACATTCGCCCTTTGCATTCTCGCCGTCTGCCTGTCAAGGAGTGCGTAATATTGACTATTAAGTGACGTGGGTGGTGTATGGGCACCACCTGGACATAAACCCGCCCAGGTCGGTAGAGCATGAGTCGGGGCGTGTGACTTCGTGGCGGTTCATAGACGAGGCGGCGATGAAAAAGGGGGGGATGGTGATGGTTATAACTGGAAATATTACTTACTCTGTTGGCTCTCTGAGATGTTAGCTGAGTAGGACATAGGATACTACTGAAAATGATGTAGGTGACTCTAGTTGCATCAGTTTGGTTTAACTGATTTATTATGCTGTTACAACGTTAATAGAATTATTACACACATGGTTGCTGAGCAGTCTAGTTACCCTAACAGGGAGCTATAAGGGTGGAGTTATATGCTCTGGTGGGAGTGCGTGACGAATGGGCGCAAGTCTCTCTGCATGCACGTGGCTCTGGTGTTCGCGCTAGGTGGCAGCGTTCACCGTTAATAGCACTGTTCAACTTCTACCTTAGTTGTGGGAGAAGGACCGTCCCTTAAATGTTACGTTAATGTGTCTGGCCCACGTGGCGGGAATCGCAGAATAAAACACTTGCACAACTCAGTACATTACTATTATACTCCCCACGGGGGCCTGAAATGATTAATTAAAAAGTGATCCGGTTAAATGAAATAAAAGACTTACAGCACTACTGATGTCAGTTGATTCAAGATTACAGTTCAGCACCGCGGAAAGGAGTTCGCCACACACGTCCGCACTGTACTACGTCTGGAGGTTCAATGCCATGGCCGCCATAAAAACGGGGGTTACACACTACTTAGCAACTAATGCTCAGCAACCACCCTCTTAAAATATAGCAAGACATACATTACAATTCACTGAGAACAATTACTACGTTTATTATACATTTATATTTCGGTTTATGACTATTCTTATTTAATATTTAGACACTCCATCAGCTAGTTTGGCCATTCGTTTGTGATGTCACTGCCGAGTGACCGCTCACAGATGTAGTGGTTTGGGCGAGGGGGGAGGAGTTGGTGCTCGTCAGTACTCTGATGCACTGTGGGGTGGATTCCACTCGCCGGGTAACTTCGACTCGTACAACAACTGAACTGCCCTCGTGGCCGGCTGGTGTATGTCGGCACCATTGTGCGTGCCGGGGAGCGGGCCCCAGGTGCACGGCCTGGTCGTGTGTTGGCAGCCGCCCCCCTTCAACAGCCCAAACCCGAAACCAAACGACCCCCACACCTGTGTCCCTCTCCCCGGTCCGCCCCAGACGCCGGCGGGCAACAGCCTGGCTGGTGTCATGGAGGGTTGCATCGGAGGTGGTACGTTGTCACGTCGGGGAGTTGGCGCTGGAGTGTGCATGGCGGGACGTCGGGCCTCGCGCCAGCCGGGATGGCTTCCTAGTTCCGTTTGTGTGGGCTCTGTCTCCTCTGGTTACATAACGAGTGGTTCTCCTCCTGTTAGGGACCCTGTGCCTGGTGTCGAGGGGAACAGCCACTACCATGCAACCTCTAAGTCCATGTGCGGAGTTTCAGGGGTTCGGAACAGGTCTGATGGGGGTCTCCTCGTCCAGTCGGGGTTGTGCGTCATCTCCGGCTTGATTTTCTGGCCAAATGTTTGCTTTTCGCACATCATCTCTATGGATTTTCATGCTCCTGTCTCGCTCTCCTCTGTCCATACAGGATGTCGTTCCTAGTTTCTGAAGTATCCTGTATGGGCCCTGCCACCGTGGCGCGATCCCTGCACAGTTATTTCTCCCGGCATCGGACAGGAGGTGCTGTTTCACATATACTTGAGTTCCTGGGTTCAGTTCCTTAGGTGGTCTTGTTGTTTCCGGCGTTATTTTTCGCAGGTATGCGTCCTTTCTCTGTCGCGCTCTCTCCACTCTTTCCCCGTGCGTCATTTCTGCGCGATTTGCTCGTCTGGCATTCCCAGCAGGTGCGCACGTACGCTCTCGTCTCCGCAGCAATGCCTGACCAGTGGAAGTGCTCCGCGACGTGCCGCTGCATCTGTTCCACCCCCGGGTGTCCCGCTAGTGGGTGGCTGTGCGCATACCGAAAGACTTCCTCTCTCGCTTCTGGCGGGACATACGTCTTCCAAGTTGTTGTGCCGGGACTATGCGTCTGAATTTGGGCATTTGCGATACAGATGTTTTCTCTTCCCCTGTGTTCCTTTGTGCGCGTAGGTACTGCGCGACTCGCGACGTCTGTTGGCTAGTAAGGACGTGTACCATCACCTCCGCCCAGGAGTTCAGCCCTCCTCGCTGGGTTTTATGATCGTTACATTTATGCACGGAAGTGGGTTTAGTGGGTCTGGTACACCTGCGCATTTCGGGCGCTCGGGGTCCAGGCTCGTTCCCTGGGTGGTATCATAGTCTCCGTTTCCTCCTCGTCTCGGAGTGTTTCCCCCGAGTCCAGTACTCTTGACAGGAGGTCTGGCCACTCGTTCTCCTCTCCCGGCACGTGCTCCACCGTGAAGTCGAAAGATAGCAACAGTAGCGCCCACCGGATGAGTTTGCCCCTGCGCCCCTGCTTGGTGTCTAGCCAGGTGAGGCACTTGTTGTCCGTGCGCAATGTGAATAGTATCTCTTCTAGGTAGTGTCGGAACCGGCGCAGGGCCCATACTATGGCGAGGCACTCTCTCTCTCATTGCTGTGGTACCGGTGCTCTACATCCCCGAAATTCGTGCTGCCATAACATACCATGATTCTCGTGCCGTCCTCCGTACGCTGGTATAGGAACATGCCTGCTACTTCCATATTGGCATCCGTTTGGACGTATAGCCTCCTCTGGCTGTCCACGTGGGAGAGAATATGGCAGTTCTGAAAGGCAGCTTTCAGCTCGTCGAATGCATGTCGTGCGCTCTCTGTCCAGCGGTATCATACCTGCGGTGACAACAAGTCCATCAGCGGTGTCGTGATCTGTGCAAATCCCGGGATATAGTTCCTGAGCCAGTAGGCCTTTCCGATGAACCTTTGTAGCTGCTTGCGTGTTCGCAGTGGTTCGGCGGCTTCCGCTATCTTCGCGAGGTTGGTCGGGCGTGCATAGTTCCCTGCCGTACATATTACATGACCCAGAAAGTCCACGTTTTGTTTCCCTATATGATACTTGGTCGGTGACACTACAAGATGGTGGGTCGATAACTGCTCCAGCACTAGACTCAAGTGGTGCACGTGTTCATCCCAGTACCGTGACCACACAATTATGTCGGCCAGGTATGCCATTACAAATTCGTCTATGTATCCCTCCAAGACCCGGACATCATATACCGAAAGGTCGAGGGCGTACATTTCAGGCCAAAAGGCATGACGCAGGATTGGACATGCCTTCCGTCAGAGGTTGTAAATGCCGTCTTCTCTCAGTCCTGCTGTCTGATGGGGACCTCTCAGTAGCCCGCCTTTATAAGTCTAACGTGGAAAATACTTTCGCATCCCGTAGGGCTAGAGAGCACTGTGGTAGTTGCACACTCTCTGTCAGTGCATTCACCGGTCTGACGTCCACACAGAATCTCGTGCCCCCGTTCTTATTTGACACTAGCACAATCTGCGAATTGTACCTACTGAACGACGGCTCAATTATCCCTTCCTTCAACATCTCTTCCACCTGTTCTCTAATGAAGCGCTGTTCCTCGAACCCATACGTCCTCGGACCCGTGTACACTGGTTCATCACTTCCGGAGGGGATAGCATGCTCAGCTGCCATGGTAGTGTGAAGCAGGTCCGAGAATGCTAAGACGTCCTGCCGTTCCCCTAGCACTCGTTCTACTGTGTCGCGGTACATTTCTGGCACTTCATGATCTAGGTCGGCTACTGTAACACAAGACTCTGGTAACAAAGGTGTCTCACTCACTGCATAGATGGTCTTCTGCTCACCCACTCCTAGGTGCATCCATCGGACGGCGACCTCGATGATGGCCCCCTGCGCGCTCAGCCAAGGTTGGCCCAGCACCAACTCCTTCCGCAAGCCACTCACCACCACTGCCATCGTGGTCGAGACCTGGTCCCGCATGCAGATGGCGACGTCCGTCGTGCCCAGGGTGCATCCTGTGCCATTGTGGGTTGCCAGCTGCAGGATGGCTAGGTCGTGCTGGGTGTTCCTGGCGTGCGCCAGGCCTGGCTGGATGAAGGTGTGGCGGGCCACAGTGTCTACGAGTGCTACGACGCTCCGGCCGTTCATTTCCATGGCGATCCTCATCAACTGATCCCTGGTGCCGGCTCCGTCGAGGTTGGTTTGGTAACAGATGGTCGTATCCAATGGCGGATTCGTGACTGCGGGGAGTATGACGTCAGGACCTGCCTTTGTATGTTTCAACCTGTCTCGCCCTGTCGGCCCTCTATTCGTGCTAGCTCCGTCGTCGGTCCGTCCCCAGGTCGGCTTCTGAACTGGTCTACTTGTCTCGGACTGAACTACTGTTTGAGGCCCCGCTCTGCCGCGGTGGCTCAGCGCACATACCTCTTTACTGATTCGCCTGGAACCGACCTGAGAAATGGTTGAACTATCTCATTTGTTCGTCGTGTTCCGTCTGGTAGTGCTTCGGCTAGCGGCACATCTGGATTCTCTCGGCGGTAAAGGCGCAGCTTCTTGGCTATGAAGCGCTCGACCGGCTCTCCCTCCCGCTGTTTCTTGCTGTAAAACTATGGTTTGGCAGTCGGCCCTAGCCTCAGCTTCTGAGAAGTGCTCCCCTAGGCTCGTCGTGAATTCTTCCCACATCGCGTCAACACTTTTCCACAAGTTCCACCACTCGCGCGCCTGACCGCAGAGTTGCGCCGCTACTGTCTCTCTGCCCATTCCTGCTCCGGTACGTGGTACCAACACAGTCTTGCAGCGCATTGTCTGCAAACTGCGCCAGGTCCTCTATGTTACTGCCTGAGTACTCTGGCAGCACCACGTATTTTGGTGGCACATCCTCACGTATTCCCGACATTATGCGCCATTGTTTGTCACTTCCTGCGGCTTCGTTATTCTGGCGCTCTTGTGCGCCGCCGATCGCGGTACGTGTGATCACGCCATCGGCCGGTTCGCATGACGTCTCTAGGCTCGGTCGCGGGGATGTCGCAGCGCGGTTGGTCAGCTCTATGGCGCCAGTGTCGGTTGACGTGCCTGGCGAGGCGCGATGCAGGGCACATTCCGCCGATTAGTACACAGGCTGCGTGCGAAAACACCTTCTCCCAAGGTTCATAGTTCTACTGCCTAGCCGCACTGTCTGTGTCTCACGGTAGCCTATGTCACGCACATCGCTGTCTCGTATCCCATTGCCGGACAGTTCTGGGCATCACAGTGGGTACGCCCTATCCACTCTGGCTTCCTCTCGCGGTGTTCCTGCCACGGGCGAGTTGGCGTCGATGTTGTGTCTGGCCATTGACACCCGCACATAAAGCTCACTAACCAGTCGTCCGGTTTCACTGTGTCCAGTCTCGGTAGCTCGCAGGCGCGGTGAACATGCTGGCCATGGACTTAGTCCGCTCTTGCTTGCTCTCCGCGCTGTTGTTATGCGTGGCCGGCCGGTCCCGTTATCACCAGTCGTAGCGAGGAGGAGAGGGGGGTTCCAGTGCGTGCCTGCTCGTCTCCCTGCCTGCTGTCCGCGTGGTATCTCACTATCCACGCTTCCTGCCCGTTCTGTGTACCTACGTTATGCACAACTGTTCCTTGCTCACTAAAATACGTGACTGTTCGTTAGAGTACCTGATCTGGCGGTCCTTCCTCGCCTGATGGGCCCACAATGTTATGAATTTACTCCGCAAAGTGTTGGGTGCCATATGTCGCAGTGTGCCTGTCTAGGAGTGTGTAATGTTTACTATTAAGTATCGTGGTTTGGTGTATGGGCGTCACCTGGACATAAACCCGCCCAGGTCGGTAGAGCATGAGTCGGGGCGTGTGACGTTCGTGGTGGTCCCTAGACGAGGCGGCGATGAAAAAGGGGGGGGATGGTGATGGTTATAACTGGAAATATTACTTACTCTGTTGGCTCTCTGAGATGTTAGCTGAGTAGGACATAGGATACTACTGAAAATGATGTAGGTGACTCTAGTTGCATCAGTTTGGTTTAACTGATTTATTATGCTGTTACAACGTTAATAGAATTATTACACACATGGTTGCTGAGCAGTCTAGTTACCCTAACAGGGAGCTATAAGGGTGGAGTTATATGCTCTGGTGGGAGTGCGTGACGAATGGGCGCAAGTCTCTCTGCATGCACGTGGCTCTGGTGTTCGCGCTAGGCGGCAGTATTCACCGTTAATAGCACTGTTCAACTTCTACCTTAGTTGTGGGAGAAGGACCGTCCCTTAAATGTTACGTTAATGTGTCTGGCCCACGTGGCGGGAATCGCAGAATAAAACACTTGCACAACTCAGTACATTACTATTATACTCCCCACGGGGGCCTGAAATGATTAATTAAAAAGTGATCCGGTTAAATGAAATAAAAGACTTACAGCACTACTGATGTCAGTTGATTCAAGATTACAGTTCAGCACAGCGGAAAGGAGTTCGCCACACACGTCCGCACTGTACTACGTCTGGAGGTTCAATGTCATGGCCGCCATAAAAATGGGGGTTACACACTACTTAGCAACTAATGCTCAGCAACCACCCTCTTAAAATATAGCAAGACATACATTACAATTCACTGAGAACAATTACTATGTTTATTATGCATTTATATTTCTGTTTATGACTATTCTTATTTAATATTTAGACACTCAATCAGCTAGTTTGGCCATTCGTTTGTGACGTCACTGCCGAGTGACCGCTCACAGATGTAGTGGTTTGGGCGAGGGGGGAGGAGTTGGTGCTCGACAGTACTCTGATGCACTGCGGGGTGGATTCCACTCGCCGGGTAACTTCGACTCGTACACAACTGAACTGTCCTCATGGCCAGCTGGTGTATGTCGGCACCATTGTGCGTGCCGGGGAGCGGGCCCCAGGTGCATGGCCTTGTCGTGTGTTGGCGTTTGGGCTCCTGCAGTACGATGACAGCTTAGAGTTGGGTTGTATAGGGTAAGTGCAGGAATGTGGTTCCAATAAATAAATTCGGCGTGAACTCAACTTTCTGGCACTACTCGTACAAAAAAAAAGTAGATGCACTCTGTTTGGTTGGCGCACCTTTCTGTCCCGCCTGTTCGGTGTACATGTGAACGAGGTACATAGACGTTGAGCAGGCATTATAGAGCCGCAGTGAATTGAACTGCTCGTATAGGTCAATTTTGATGAGCTTTTTATGCGCTGTGACGTGTTTTCACCACACCAGCTTTTTTCAGGCGGGTTGCATTTTGTACAACCTCTACACCCAGAGGTGTAGTCGGATGGGTGTTGTGGGTGTAGATGGCGAGAAAACGAAGGTGTAAAATGTGCAGAAAGTCCGCCTGAATTCCTTAGTGTATTCGAGGTCGAAATTTTTTTCTTGGTTTTCTGTGTTAATGTCATGGTGGTAAATGCTTTGAGATTTTTGGATACAGTTGGATGCAGGTGATGAACATATTGTCCTGCCATATATTTAAGCAAATATGCACAATGTTTTGAATGAAATACGATTTTAAATAATTTATATTTTGGTGCTATAACCTTAATGCAGGTGTCCATTTCATACGTTACACATCAGGCAATGTACTGGAAACAGTACATACATCCTTAAATTATTTGTATTGGATTTACGAGTTCTTTTCGTAATGTGTTTTACATAACCTAATAAATTTTTAAAATTACAACAGACCTACACATAAAAATTTTATTTTACATACCTCCCTGATAAAACCGAATACAATTTATACCATTCATCAGAAGTTCTTTCTGATTCAAATCTAAAGGCCAACATTAAAAAAAAACGTAACTACTTAGAAAACCATTCGAAAATCGCGCTAAAATCTATTTACAACTTCTAAACCCAAACTACTCCACGAAGAGGTTTTGTAAAAGATGTAGCACTCGGGTGTGGATGTTGTAGATCACCTACTGCCGGAACGCTTTGGTTGTAACAATCGTAACGTCACTTCCAGGAAGAAAAACACGAAATTGCAGTTTGGGTGTGAAAGTTGTAAAAGCTGCAGTTAAGTGTAGACCACCTAAAGAAAGCTACCCTCTAATCCCGCTGTGTGTGCAACATAGTGTATGAAGTTTGTCCCGAGAAGGCACCACGAACGCTGCCCTTATGTCGTACAAAATATTTGTTTCGTGGCAGCAGCAATCAGTTTTTATTATCTTTTCATTCAAGTGCCTTACTGCCTGTAGTTGCATTCTTATATTGTTTAATGCTTTCCAATGTATTTGTATGCTTCAGTAATGTATGCTATAAGTGTTAACCAAATTGTCTGTAAAGTCGGCCTCACGCGATGCCCAATTTTGTAGCAGTTTCTGTACCCAATTTCTGTTAGCACTTCTGCTACCATGTGGGCATCATTTCAGCACCCTCCTAAGGGGTCTGTCTTTGGGCATAGCAGATTCCGTACCCGAAAGCTTGCCCAAAAATGTAATAGAACATGTTCTATTCTTTTGCCATGACAAATTTCTGCTATACCCACGAATGGCAGTGCTCGCAATTTGTCAAGATGGCGGGTGTCGAAAAGGCGAATAACCTCGCGTTGTGTATATGCAATAATACAAAAATTAGGTCTCTTGCACAATGTGTCGGCACTAAATATTACACCTTACTGTTGTGTTAATATTCTTAAATACATACAGTCTCTCAAACAATCATACTGTAAAATCGTCTTTAGAATTGTGTCTGCCTGTTGCAACATTGAACCTAGTAACATTTAAATTCACTCAGCTTCATAGCAGTGCTCTGTAGGGGCTGGCCCGCCGTGGCTCAGTTAGTTGAGCGGCCAGCTTTGGTGCGGGGGGTTCTGGGTTCCATTCCCAGGTCTGGCTGGGTGTAAATTTGTCTTTGTCCATTTGGGTCTCAAAAATTGTCACTATACGAATTGTCGCACGAAAAAGTACTGGGGTCACTCAAATTAAGTCACATTAAAGGGGGTGGGGGGGTGTTTGGTGGAGTGTTGATGCGGAAGCTTCCGCATAACACTCCACCAAACATTTTATTCAAAGTAAAAAAAAAGTGGATAAGGATATGGAATTAACGCGATGACTGACATGTTTTTTGAACTCGTGCTTCAGATCACACTTAACAGAAATTTTTTTATTATTTAATTCAATGTGTTATGGCTTTAAATATGTTAAGCTTTTGCTAAAAGCGGTTTATTTCTGTTGACTACCAGTCAAAACGTATTTTCATTTTATTATCGGCAAAACACATTCAGTTGCAGTTTTTTTTACTTATTAATTTAATTGGAATCCACCAAAAAATACTTGTTTTCAGTACTGTATGATTTTGTGTTAACTTTTGACTGTTCACTTGAAGTGAATTTACAACACACACAATTTATAATTTTGGAGAGTGATTAGATACTGTTCTCTTCATGTACGCCTATGTATTTATATATAGAAAAAACTAAAAATTTCAGGTGTTTGCCTTCATCTTTCACACATAATTATCCTTACAGAACCCTCACTCAGAAGATTAAATAAGAGACTTCTGAAAAACAAAATGTGTACACTTTCAGATTTTAGGTAATAAAAATAGGTGAGGCCTGAACATTAATTTCTGCAACGTTAAATGCTAGATTTTTATTTGAGTAAATGAATATCAGTTTTGACGCGTGATGCCCGCGCTCCCCTTCCAACTTAGCCCGTCGTGCGCACCACGCCATTATTACGGAACAACAGAGGCGGCAGTACCGCTTGTGCATACAGGAAAACACACGGCCACGTGCGAGTAAGAGGCCGCGCCGCCGAGATGCCGCCCCGCGACGTCGACTGTAGACAGTGTGTGCATCACATTAAGAGAACTACAGTTTATTTGTAGCAAAGTGCCCCATCGATGAAAACAACAGTAAATCCACCTTTTGTAAACACGTGTAGTTTATAGCACCCCCGTGCTAATTCCGTCAACGTGGGTCACACCACCAGTAGGTAGTAGTGTTTCGACGCGAGTGGTAAACATGTTGTGTAATTAAAATTCCTATGTAATACTTTTTCGTGATTAACCTAAAAAACGGTAGAAACACCCCTGCGCCTCGTGGGCAAGTTGGACTCGTCCATGCACCCAACTTTGCAGCCCAATTCTTTTCATATTAAATTTTCAAGTGTTTTTCCTTAATTCAATATCAATTTAAATCAGTAGTGTTTCACATGTATAAATAATTCCTTAAATAATATTAATGCTGTCAGTTTTCTTTTGTGCCACGTAATTTAAAATTGTAATAAATTCATGAGTAACAGAAAATCATATAAACTTTTCCATAGACCAAATTTGGGACGTTAATCAGCAAGTATTTATTTTTCAAGTGTTTTGTGTCGTCGCCCTTGTGTTTTGTAGCGTGATTTGTGTTTTGGTGGTTGGTCACCAGCACATGAAGGAATCGTCAGTTGACACTAAGCGGCAGAACGAGACGGTCAGACGCGAGTCACTTCGGGTCCTTCAAGACTTTGCATAATCAACAATGTATCAATAGCTTAAAATATCTTAATTTCGGAACCATAATTTTATTTTTATTGGCCTAGAGGTGCCACTCGACCCAGCAACTCAACCGCTCAGGGATTTAACGTAATTTTCATCAGTCACCCACGTGGTGTTTATGGAAGCAGTGTAGCCCACCGGCCGGGCAAAGGACCAGATCTTCTTAGTGCACCACCGTGTTTGGACCTTGTACGGAGCATGGTGTTCTACAATAAATACAGATATCATTGAGGTACATATTTTATTGGCTTACCGCTTCACGGCCTTCAGGGCACGGGACCCTTCAACCCGCACTACCCAGAGTGTTACGTAGGGTGAATCTGTTAGTGCTTTGTTTGAGCTACGGCCATGGAGAATGCCAAAAGATACCCCTGCATAAGTATCCACGACGACGAGCAGGGAGTGTTATTTCTACACCAAGGCCGTCGGTCGCATGGCCCTGTAAAATAGAGTTTCTGTCTATCATTCTGAGTGCCCGTTATCTAAATAACAGGCTGGTGCTACCGGGCATTACTTTGCCGGTGTTATCTGGCAGAATCTAACATTTAACCTCCACCCCGCCCGCTTCAGTTTTTATAAATAGAAATTCCCGCCTCCACCCCTTCAACCAATCAATTACATAATAACATTAATTTTAATATTGTTGTCTTCCTAACTTACAACAAAAATAAACAAGTAAGAAATGCTTATTTTATATAAAGCCGAAAGTAATATTTTTAAACAGTGCAAAAAATTCTACAATGGTAGGATTTTAACCATAAATCCAAAATTTTAGGGGTGGGTACCACGTATGTATCCAACCAGCCACATTATATATGTTAAGACCTCGACTACGAGAATTAAACATGTGCTGCAAAACACCAACGAATTTTTCAAGTTGTATTTATTAATTTTTTTGATCATTTTAAGTTACTGAAATGTTCAAGTATATTTGTACAACACTAAAGAACGAGTTGATGAGCAAAAACATATCTCTGGAATACAAATTTCCGCATACATAAGTATATAGCTTGAGTTTGTTAGTCCAGAAGTGCAAATTCACCATCTTGAGCAGCAGGTTTCTGTTAGCACTTTGGATATCGTGTGAATGCATACAAGTAGAACGAGTCTTTTCTTTCATATAAATTTCCTGAGAATCTGTAAAGCCCGAAACTACACCAGTGGGCAATAGGCCAAGTGGAAGTGAAAGTAACAATAATGAGACTGAAAACTTCAGATAATTACACAATAGATTATGACAGTCTGAACACATATTTTATAAATAATGCTTATACACCATTGAACCATAAACCTGATGTTAATGAGCTAAGTAAAGATTTTATTGAGTATGTCGAGAAAGCTGTTGATTTGTATTCGTTTAAAAGAAAAATAATAAAAAATTTTAGACTGCGAAGCAAAAATGGGTTACCACCAAATTTCTCGATTTGTTAAAACCAAAAAGAAATCCTATATAATAAAATTTGGAGGAACACAGCTTCCGAACAAATTAAAAACGACTATATGCAATTTAGTAACAAGTGAAAAAAGGAAATTGCAGTCAAAGTATTTTGGGGAAAGGATAACAAACAAAAACAATACACACAGTGTCTGATCAACCATTAAAGAAATTCTAAAATATTCTGAATGGAAGATGGGTAATATTAATAAGGTGTACTATGATGGAATGGTAATAACTGATAATGTACAAATATATAATATTATTAACAAGTATTTTACTCTAATAGCAAAGAAACTTGTAAGTAAGCCCCCCATTGATCAATCCCCTCCAATATGTATGCCCTCTAACATCATATCCAAATCATTTTTCTTAAGTCCTAACAACAATATAGAAGTCTCTAAATTTATATCTACTCTAAAGGCTAATGGAAACCGAATCGGTAAATTTGATAACAAGCTCTCAAAAAGGTGCTCCAGTGGACTTAGTAATGCCATTTCAGAATTAATTAATGCCTCGCTTGCCACAGATAACGTACCAGATTTTTGCAAAACAGCTAGAGTAGTACCAGTATTTAAGGTTGGTGACTCATTTCTACCAATGAACTACAGACCGATAAGCATCACTTCTGCAATTTCAAAGATAATGGAAAAAGTGGTCAAAAGAAGTCAACTTAGTTTCCTTAATAATGAAAACTATTGGTATGAAGCACTATTTGGAATTAGAGAAAAGTCTGGTACTGCTAGCGCTGTAGCTGTGTTTCTGTTACCCATACAAAAGGCACTGGACTGGATGGTAAACTTCTTGCAGCTGGTTAATTTATTGATTTAAAAAAGCCTTTGATATTGTGGATCATAACATTCTCCTTCATAAATTGGAGCTGGCAGGTGTAAGGGGTGTTGCTTTGAGCTGGTTTCAAAGTTATCTCCATGACAGATACCAGTTTGTAAATGTTAACCATTGTAACAACTCATTGCTGCCTATTACTACAGGTGTCCCACAGGGTTCAGTTCTTGGGTCTGTACTCTTCCTTATTGTTATCAATAATATTGGTCACATGAAACTAAAAGGAAAGATGACTTTATTTGCTGACGATACCAGCTTGTATTACATTGCCAGGACTGAGGAGGAGCTACAGGCTCAAATACAATCTGACCTTGTTACTATCTGTAGGTGGTTCTCCCAAAACAAATCGACAGTGATTACAGATAATAAAACAAAATACATAATCTTCCATAAACCCTCTTATTTACCTTCTACCATAAATACTGTTAATATTAATAATCAATTAATTGAACATGTCAGCAGCTTTCAATTCATGGAATTAGTAGTAGATGAAACTTTGTCATGGAATGAACATGTTACCTATACATATATTTTTTTTAATACGCCAATAATAGGAATAATTCGCAGGATATAACATAAAGGTCTAAATTTAAGTGTCTTACGAAGTGTATATTTTGCATTAATATAATCCCATTTGTCTTATTTATCATTTTTCTGGGGCTGTGCAGTGGGCCAAATCCTACACCCACTTGAAACCTTACAAAATAGAGCCCTGAGACGAGTACTAGGTCTACCCTACAGAACACACACTAGAGAGCTATATAAATTAACTAACATACATCCACTAAAGTTCGCATTAAGACTAGCCTCCCTGATGTTTCTTTATAACAACACTCATAAGTTGATATATAGTGACAATAATTTCACTCAGAATCGAGAGATACACAATCACAGTACTAGAGGAGCTAATGGCCTACACATTTTCCCATCCCAGACCACGAAGTATAGTACGAATGGGATATTGCAGGAAACCATGACAGAATATAATACTACGAACAAACTTAAAAATGCGATTAGGTGTAAATGTAATCGATTAAAGAAGAAATTGAGAAATATTTACTGGAGAAGTTCCTATCCTCTTAGTGTCAGTTAATATTAAGATGACATTCTATTGAGGTGTTTCAATGTGTTAATATGTTATGTTTATGTGTTATGTTAATGTGTTACATTAATGTGTTATGTTAATGTGTTTGTTTTTGTATTTCCCGTATGTTTGAATGTGTTAAACAAAGAACTATGATTATATTTATTATTATAATAATAATCAATATCCTTGCATATGGGCTATCGCCCGGTGGCAAGTCCACATCCCCTCACTCACTCTCCCTCCAGACCCCTTCTGAACTGCCCCACACTCTCAACCCTCACCAGCTCCTCCCTCAGAACGTTCCACTCCCTCACCGACCTGACCATCATCGACTGCCTACTCCTCTCTGTCCTCCTCCAAACTCTCTGGACCTTTCACTGTTATTCCCTCTCCCTCTGTATTCACTTCTGATCAAATGGGCACCTAACCTTCCCCATCCCCCTACACCCCTCTACACCTTGAACAACCTAACAAACCTCTCCACTCTTCGCCTGTCCGTCAAAGTACTCCAACCCATTTCCTTCATCATCACTGACGGCCTGTAGTTTCCTTCATCCTCAACTTCCTGCCCTTGCCTTCTCCACCTGCTCTTCACCCATCTTGCTGCCCTCCTCTGAACCTTCTCCAGATCCTGCACTCCTGCTTTGTAAGGATCCCACTCCGCTGCTGCATATTCCAGCATTGGGTGTACCATCGTGATGTATGCCTTCTCTTTCACCCCACCACTGGCCCCATTCAGGACCCTTCCCAGCATTCCCAGAGCCCTTCTTCCCTTAGAAACCACTTTTCCTAATTGTCCCTTCCATCCAAAGACTTCCTGTAATACCACTACCAAGCACTTGTATTCCTTCACCTCTCCTATTTCCTGCTCTCCCTATCTGTACCCGACACTGCTCTTTATGTTCTTCCTAGTAAATCTCACCACCTCCACCTTTTTTACATTAATCTTAATTTTATTAGCTGCTGTCCATTCTAATATCCGATTAATGTCCGCCTGCAAGCTATTTCTCTCACCTACCTCTGAATACAATACACAATCATCAGCAAACAACCTTATCTTGACCACATTCCCACTCCCATGTCATTTGCCATTATGGTATAAACAACAAGGAACCCAGCACACTTCCCTGTGGTACCCCTGATGTTACTACTCCTTCCTTCGACAAGGTGCTCCCCATTCTCACTTTCTGACTCCTTCCTTCAAGGAAGTCACTTATCCACTCTACCACCCACTTGTCATCCAATAGCTTGACGTGTGCCGCAGACGCACGTTTGTCCGCTGGGCTACAGTGGCTCAGACAGCCGTAGACACGTGACCGCCTCCTTCACCACGGACGCTCCATCAGCCAGGCTTCACGTCTCTGGGGACGTGAATGCCCTGCCCCGTGCCTATGGAGCTTCACCACCAGCCTCAAGGTAGCAATTTCCAGCTACGATTTTGAATGCCTGGCCAGCAATCATCTTCGTAGTAAGTGTTAATTTAATGGGAATTGCAGGGCAAGTTGTGGTAATGTTTGT
>PNEQ01130530.1:0-33640 GCA_003012365.1 Medauroidea extradentata | reverse complement strand
TTAAACACGTGACAAAGTGGTGAACACGAAAACTGATCCATGCTAAATTCAGGCAAACTGATATCATTTGTAGACTGTACAGATTTTCTAGAGACCTACAGGCACCATGAGAATAAACGTTCTTTTTAATTTTTCTATGAGTGAGTGATGTTTTTGATTAGGGCAGTAGGACGCTATGCCAAAAGCCCACCAAAAATCGTCATCGTATTATTTTGTTAAGTCTTGCAAAATATTACTTAAGTAGACTTTCAGTCACATTTACAATGTCTACAATTTAATAACGTTTTCAAATATTGCTTTTATATTATTCATTATTGCTTTCCTGTGTATTGTTGCGTTTTTAAGTGTAATTCTGAACACGTCCTATACAGACTGGCAGTTATTAACTAAGGGCAGACGAGTATTAATAATTGTTTTTGTAATTTTGGATGATATTCTGTAATGAATTTTACTTTAGTTTAGCTTGTAAGAGCTTAACCACCAAGTCTGGCGGGAATGCGGGCTACCGTGTCCTCCCTCCAGACGCCATGTCAGTAGTCTTCGCCTGATCACCGGAGCGTTAAGTCGCGCGTGGAGCACGTTCCCGTCTCCCTGAAGCCCAATCTATTGGGATCAAGTCATTTTAGTTTTCAATAGTTTATCAGTAACGTACCGGAACCTTTTCTTTCTTTTTGCATGGCCTCAGGGATTGACACGTGGTCGGGGAGAGCTTTTTCAGCACCCGTTTAAGGATTTCACGTAATTTTCCATTGTTGGCCTCGCGCCACTTTAACCGCTTACGCCAGTGCTGCGGGCGAGAACAGTAGCGTGGTACATGGTGGTCAGCTCTAGGACGAGTGACCACATTAAACTGTACCTTAAGAGTCATCTGTATCTCCAACTTTCATTTCAGTAGTGGTAGTGGATGCCTCTCAACAGCATACACCGAGGACGCTGCAGCAGCTTCGAGGGACGACGCTACTCTCTACAAACGCCGTCGGAGTCAGGACAGGAAGGCCCATGGTCGCCGACCCATTCCCCCACACCAACAGGTAAAAGCCGGGCAACTTTATACTGTGACATCCCACCTGACACTACCCAGAGGCATCAAGCTCATCCACTTTCTTCATTAAAATTCCATGCGGCACCTTGTCAAATGCATTCTCAAAATCAATTAAGCAGGTATCAACCTGCTTCCCTTCACTTACAGCTCGCATGAGGTCTTCTAAAAGCTCAGCCAGCTGGGTCTCACGCGAGTAGCCTCTCCTAAACCCATGCTGGTACTCCTGCACCCAGTCCTTCTCATCCGTATTTCACTACTCTCCATTACCTTGCCAGTACTAGGTTTGAGACTCATTAGTCTCTAACTGCCAAGTTTTGCCCTGTTCTCTCCCTGCTTGTACACCGGTACCACCAGAGCCTCCTTCCACCCCTGTGGTAACTTGCCCTCTACTAATGATCTACCAAACAACACTTCTAAATACATTGCCATCATGCTTCCATCAAATTTAAGCGTTCCGTTCCCTATGCCATAGAGTGTTACGGCAGTACTGCATTACTGTAATATATTGCCGTTTTCAGTTCTGATCACCGTGGTTCTGATATTATATATATATACACACATACATATATATATATATATATATACTTATAGAGTCACGTTAGTATTAAGTAAATACAAGTTGTTTTCTCTTTCGGCTGTGATCAGCCTCAATAATGTAAACTAATGTTTATGTTATCTACACTTGCGTTATGTTGAGTAATAAGTATTTTGTTCTACCTGCCATGTAACTTCTATTGTGTACTGTCTCAACAAACGAGCCATGGCTCATGGGACCTTCTTAAGCAATAAATGAAATGAAAAATGGGTATAATAGAATTTAGGCATCGTGTGAGGAGGGAATTATGTGCCACGAGAAACAAAGTGGTTTTGTGACAACTTTGTATTACTTTGTATGAAAAAAATATAGTGTTAAGGATAGTGATGCATTTTTGTAGCCTTTGTAGCTTTGTACCTTTTGCAAATTTCTCATTTTATTTTTGGAATGGAAATAGTTTCGATAGATCGATACTAATAAACTTGATCGTGGATTTGTTTTTATAAAAAGCCAAATAAAAACAATTCAGTTTTTACAAATAATTGTATTAAATACTTATGCTAATTTAACCGAATTTTTAAAAATTTATAGTGCTTTATATGCATTAACAATTTATTACAAACAGTTGTTTGACACGTGTGGTTTAACTTCCGTGATGCAAAATTGATCAGATGTTTTATCAAAACAGTTTTTTTTAAAGCTACAATGGACGAAACTGAAAGAGTTGATAATAATTTTGATATTACCAGAGAAGAAGTTGAGAGAATAGGAGAAGCTTTAAAATCCGAGGAGTTCCGAAAACTTTTAGCAGAATATGCTGAAGAAGTTAGTGATCCGGCAAACGTTAAAATTTATCAAGACGAAATTACGCAGCTAGAAAAGGAACGGGGTGTGGACGTAACGTTCATTAACCCGGAACCGGGCTATGTAGTAAAAACAAGTGTTGATGGGAACAAGAAAGCATTTCTGAACATATGTAAAAATGTGAATGTAGGGAAGCCGACATCTCAACCCATTACACAAGGAAATGTTCGTGGATCCAATTGGCTTTTGCCACACTCTCTTGCTCCTCCTAGAGATGACACCGATAAGAATAAAAACCGGTGTGTGGTGTACGACGTAGTATTCCATCCAGAAGCTTTTTCTTTAGCAGAGAAAAATCCCAGATTCAAATCAATGCTAACTGAAACAGCTCTGGACGCTGTCGAGAAAAACTTTAATGTTAAGCTGGATAGAAGAAACGTACGACTTCCAAAAATGCGTTTCAAAGGCCCCAAAAAACCAGCAGTTATTAGAAAAAGCTTGGCGGGTGCTTCAGGAAGCAAGTTCGTTGATGATTTATCTCCGGAATGCCTTATACAAACTCCAGCCGAGGATGGGAATCAGAAACAGAGACAAGAAAAAATTGTGCCACAGCCCCCGCCGGTTGCGTCAGCTTCGTATACGGAACCTAAGTATTCTGTGATTCACAGGAGCCGTCTCGAAATGCAAGACTTCACCAACGATAAGACTGCAAAAATGAACGCAACGGTCCCGACGGAACTGGTAGTTGAGGTTAACTTACCCCTTCTTAGTTCCTCTGCGGACGTTGTGCTTGATGTTATGGATAAGTCTTTACTGCTTGTTAGCGAATCTCCCGCCAAGTACAAACTGGAGTTGCAGTTGCCGTACCGTGTTGATGAAGAGAATGGCTCTGCGAAGTTCGACCAAACAGCACGCAAGTTAATTATTACACTGCCAGTCAAGTTCGAAAACAGACCTCATGTAGCCGATGTGGGAAGAGAAGACAGTGGTGTGGAGTGTGACCATTCTTGTCATAACTCCGAGTCTAGTAGTGGTGATGAAATTTGTAAAGAAACTGAACCCGACAATGTTATGAGAACTAACAACTTGTCAACTGACACAATTGTTGGGTATAGAACTTGTGACGCATCTCAAGTGTTTTTAAAACCTGATATTTGTTATTCTCTTCCACCTTTTACATGCAATACCGTTGCTAATATGATGGTGTTCACTTTGCATGTAAAAAATGTTGATGCATCATCGGTGGAACATCGTTTCATTGCGAGATCTGGTATTCATGTGAAATTTATATCTGTAGGTTCAGGATTTTTTCCACTCAGTTATTCCTTTTGTGTTGTATTTCCTCCTGAGTGCCATGTTGATGAGGGTAGTGTGAATATTGAAGCATGGGATAATAATGTTACATTACAATTGCAGTTCAAGTCATGTGATAGTGTGCTAACAGAATATTTTGTTGGCGTTGATGAAGAGAGCACAGAAAAGCACATTTTGCCGGAACCTACTGCCATTGGAGAGAAGTTGAAAAGTATTGAGGTACGTATTCCACCAGTTATTATGCAGTTTAATGTTGAATTGTCTAAATAAGAGGAATTGGTTCCAACACAGTACCATAAAATAGAGATGTTGCAAAAATGCCGCCCAAAATGTAACCTATTTTGCAAAAAGAACGTGAAAGAAAAGGGATACAAAACAATGGTGAGGCCCATTTTGGAGTATGCGGCGACAGTCTGGGACCCGCACATGGGAAGGGAAGTGGTAGAGATGGAGAAGGGCTGCTAAGTGGGTCACAAATAAGTGGAGGACACAGGGGGAGAGAGAGAGAGGAGGATTTCAGGCCATCAGTAATGGTGAGAGGACTGGGGTGGAGCACACGGCAGGAGAGGAGGAGAGTGGAGCGGCTGTTGAGGATGTTTAAGGTGGTGATTGTTCACAACTGGGTGACAAGATACAGAGGGTGGGGAAGAGGACAGAGAGAGGAAAAAACACTTTGATGTGAGAACGGTAAAGAATTGGAATGAGTTGGCGAGGGATGTGGTTAAGGTGACGGGAGCGAGGGAGTTTAGGAAAAGGTTGATGGGGTCGAAAAACAGAAGAGGTAGGTTAAGCAAATCCTTGCCACAGGGGAGAGGCCCAATTGCAAGAAGAAATATAAAATAATAAAAAAAAAAAACATTTTCTTCTGTACCCTAATTATGCTAATATAGGCTTCCTAGTAATCCCAATTAAGGTTTCATGACTACGAGCTTAAATATAAATGTCTTGCATGCAAACGTTCAATTTTATTTTACACATTGTTTCAAGTTAGGGGATTGGACTATGACTCTAATCCGGTCCATAGCCTACAAAACATAGGCCTACTTAATTTTAATGGCTGTCTCCTAATTTTTTTCAAATTAGAATTTTATATGACATTGTGTGTTGTAAAACAAATAGGTTATTATAAGGGAAAATATTTTACTTTTTTTTAAATAATGAGACGTATAGCTGACATATCTAAGAAATAGGTTTTGTTTAGTTGTGGTGACCTTAAGGCCATGCTAAAATTGCTGTAAGAAATAACTGTAAAATTTGAATACACACTTTTGAGTGGTGCACGGTATAACACCATACCGCTGCCTAGGCGCTGTAAGACAGGGATAGAAACCTGTCAATTTCTTATGGTGCGTTTACAGTTTTTAATGGCTTCAATATGTTCAATTTAGCACAGGTTTTAGCACACCTTTATATTTAGTAGGAAGAAACTGCACCACTGCTACCATAAAATAATTATATTTATGTATATAAGCGTAGCTTATATTAGCGTCAATTAGTTTTGGTCCTTAAGGTGGCTCCGTACCTGTGCTTGAAATGAGTTGCAGCCAGTTGAGAGTGTTAATTTTTTGATGAGACTATGCATTAAAATTATTTGTCTACGACAAGAACACATTCTTCAATGTATGACGCTATAAGTTTAAAAATTTGGTACACGTGTTTATAATGTGATTTACGGGCCTCCAAAAATGGCTGAAAACTACTTTTCTAGACTGTCGTGTCTAGGACTATACCAACTAAAATTAAAGAACACACAAATAGAAGCACCCATTGGACTTCAAACTATACTTCCCACAAATAAAATTATAATGGTCACCACTTAAAATTTTCACTGCAGGATAAAATATTTTAGTTAACTTATGCCAAGAAAGAGTAAAAAATTGAAAACAGACCAAACTATTAGTTTTAGACATATCGTTTATCAATGAAAAATGTTTCTAGTGACATTTTAAGTAAGCCCTAGTCCTATGTAAAAAAAAAATTTGTTTGGTTAGGTTTTTAGGCTAGTTTAGGTTAGGTTGTTAGGTTAAAGTTAGATTAGGTAAGATTTGGTTAGTTTAGGTTAGACTAAGTTAGGTTACCAAACCTAACTTAGCCTAAACTAACTTAAACTAACCTAACAACCTACCTAACCTAACAAAAGAATTTTTTTACTTAGGAGGACTTAGAATGTCACTAGAAAAATTTTTCATCAGTAAACTATATGTCTAAAGTCAATAGTTTGGCCTGTGCACGATAAGTAGCTAAACTTGATATGTACCTCTAGTTTTACAAATGAATCCGATGTTACTGCATTAAATACGTACACTAGTAAGATTGAGGTAGGCCTACCTAGTAAATTTTGAACCAGAAAATGACTTAAGCCAGAGTTAACAAGGGATGATAGTAATAATATAATATAAGTTTTTTACACTAGCAATTTGGCTAACGCCTGGTGACGAGCAGACGTTTCCCCATCCCCACAGCACCAATCCACCAGTCCCTTCCTAAACCTTCCAACACCCCCCTCACTGTCACCAACTCCTCCCTGTGGTAGTGCATTCCACTCCCTCACCATCCTCACCAGTATTGACTGTCTACCCCTCTTCTTTCTCCTCCACACCCTCTGAATCTTCTCACTGTTTCCTGTTCCATTAAGTTTCTGCTTCCCCATTTATCACATTATACAACCTGACCAGTTTTTCCATTCTCCTCCTGTCACACAGTTGTTTCCATCCGAACTTTTCATCATGCTAGGCTTAAAATTCTTTTCCCCCCACCAGCCTGACACTGTCTTTTAAATTTACTCATCACCCTTCTTGCTGCCCTTCTCCGCAACTTCTCAAGCTCTTGCAATTGCACCTCCACAAACATTATAGACATTAAAACATGTGAATTAAGGATAGTAAGGGAAGAGGTTAATATGTAAGCCTACTTAAAAATTGTATTGCATAGCGTAAATGTTTTATAGGACATATAATGTATAGCCTCTTCAATCACTTTTGAGAAATGACTTAAAAATGTAAGCTTGACAACTAGGGTCAGTCATAGTATTAGGTGGAGTCTATTTTTGTAATTGAACTGGTAACGTATTATATGTTCAGCACTTGTATAGGATTATTGATTGTAAATATATTTGATTCATGACACTTAAGAAGCTCTGGAGAATTTTTTTCCCAGCCTATTTGTATATTGTCACAATTTGTTAATATGAACACAGCAGTGTATGTAATAGTCTACAATGAGTTCATAGATTTCACCATACTCAAAATTTAAATCTGAGTCTGAAACAAGATTGTTTACAGTGAAGTGTTTTTGTGATAAATACTATTGGCGCTAGAATTGAATCGGAAAAGTGGGTTGTTTTTATTAAAGTTTTGTTTTGGGGAACTTTGATTCTACAGGTGTCATCTGATGCAATTGATTTGACTGATGCTGAAAGACTGAAAGTTAACGTCACAAGGAGTGTTCATGAAGATGCCATTGAGATAACGTGTATGAAGTATGAAGCTGAAAGTTTAGAGGATGTTTTTGAGTCAAATGTTACTCAGACATGTGAATCTGCAGAGAAGGAACATGGTGATAAAGCAGAACAAGATGGTGAATTTTACGAGGAACACAGCACCGGATCAAGAAAAGTTAGAATGTATTCTGAATCCAGTGCTGATGAAATGGTATGTATCAATCTCAGATGGCAATGTTAAGGGCCCTCTCACGTACTCACTCACTCATTGCTTTGATCCAGATTTTTTTTTCTAAGTGCAATATTTAAATTTAAACATTTACTGTGTGACAATGTTGATTTTTTTTTCCGGAAATGGATTTCAGAGTTTTTGAACTAAACGTAAACCATAAATCTATTGGTCCTTTAGGGTTACGGGTTCTTATTTGTACTTTTTTTGAGAGTTATTATTTTAAATCCTGAAAGGCAGCAAATATCACAAAACCGTTGCATAAATATGTTTAGGCCTAAAAGTTTGTAATATGTAGCCTAAACTTATCAAAACACAAGTTTCTATAATTTTGGCTAATTATCAACTTAATAAAATTTTCTTCACGTCAATAATTAGCCAAAATTTTTTTTTATTATTATTTATTTTTTTTTTTTTTTTTAATTTATGTTACATAGTGCAAACCATTTCCAACATTTCTACGTACAGTAACGTTTTTCAGGATTTGAAAAATAAAACTTGCTAAAATAGCATAAATAGGGACCAGTGACCTTAAGAAAAATATAGTTTACTCCAGATTATATTGTAAATTTTTATGAAAGATGGGAGTCAGTCTAAGACAACAGATAAGGATGTATTGAATTTCAGTGAATTTTTTAAAATGCATGCATGTGGATGTCTTAGGCTAAGTTTATAAATTAATATTTATTTCATACAGTAGATGTTAGTTACAGTGCAGGTCATTTTGTGTTCCCCAGCCTGAATAAATTGTCTGGTGACACGTAGAATCAATATGTGTCAGAATTGTCTCCCATCACCTGTGTTACAACGTGCTTCTAGTGTGTATTTAAGTAAAATATTTCTTTCTTCACTATTTCAAACCTGCAGAAACCGATTAAAATAAAGTTCAATGAAACCCTGTTATACAGTTCCCTAAGAGTAATCCTCGAGGTGAGGTTAAAGGTTAAGGGCCTTGTGCTTCAATACAGTGAGGTTAGTGATGAGCAGATACGATTGAGAACTATATCCAACACTAGTTGTATTCCAATAGCAAGCAAATTATATACGCAATAGTATGACATTGCACATCAGAAGCCAAGGGATTCCGCGTTTTCGGAAATTCACCAGTGGATCTACCATTGGTTGATACACCAATTGACTGGTTGAGGCATTACCAAATGTCAGGTTGACAGTTTCTTTTTAATTTTCCGTAACAATTGAAATAGTTTGAATCTACTCATGTTAATTAACACTATTCCGAGATAGAAATTCAAACTGAATACTTAATTAATTTGTTCAACAAATACATATTTAAAAATACAAACAGTTTTCCATGCAAAAAAAAATGGTAAGCTTACTTTCCTTGACCTCACTTTCAACAATTATGTAAGTTATTTCAGACGATTTTTGCGAAATTGTGTTCAGAAATTTACAGGTGGAAGTTCCGATGCACATCCACCTTACTCACCGGATTTTAATGTCTGTTGAACCAGTGGATACATTGATTCAACCGGTTGAGAGTAAAGCAGTCATTTACGAATGTCTGGTATACACCGGTAGATGCGTCAGTGAATTTCTGAATTCGCGGATTGAACTACGTTTTCCAGGATGTACTTTTCTCCTTTACCTTAAAGTGCTACTCGACCACAACAACTAGTCCTCCTGTGAGAGGGTAGACACGTCACAGGGAGGGGAAATGTACTGCGCTTGACATGAGTTCCTGGCATACGGTTTGTGGAGACATGGTGGTGAAAACAGAGAAACATAGATAATGTAACAACTTTTTGATAAGCGGGGCAGACATGCAAACGAGGCTTTGATACTAGTTAGCTAAGTATCGTATTTCCTTATCGCAGTGACTTACCTTCCCACAGCCACAGTCTTTTAACTTCCAGACAGATATATTAGTTACATTTTGTATTCAGTATACAAAGAAAACGCACACTTCTTAGTGACTCCCAGTAATTAAAGCTGTGTCAGACAAACCATATGGAGTTATATTTGTACATTTTCAGTTCACATCTTTGCGCCGACGGTCTGTGCCACAATATTATGGCCAGTGCTATGGTGCGCCACACCAGTTGCGCACGGTAGTCGAGGACAGCACAGCGGTAGTTCGCTTTTCTCCTGCAGGACTAGTTGTTTGAGTAGTAGACTGAGCACTGAAACCATAAACTGATATTTTTAGCTATTTTCACTATATTTTTCTCTTTAATGACGTTCAATAGGACTGAAGTTGAATGTAGTGTTTTTACCTGAAAATATTCTTGTCCCTAGTGTGATGCGTCTTACTGTTCGGGCCGTTGAGATTATGTAGCGTGAAGTGCATCGGGTAGCTCAGTTTCTGTTTTAGTTGAAAGTAGATTTGTTGATTTCAACCACCAGTCAGAGATTATTCAATCATTACATTTATTATAACCAGGTAAATTACATTCCACAACATACAGTACCGGTCATAGCTATTGCAGTTTTTTTTAAAGTCAATAAATTTTTAGAGTGACTCTTAGCTAACATGATCTTTCCGTCCGACTTGCATTGGGATTTACTTCCCTGTTTTTATTCCCATAACACCCATCACCTCAATAATTCATTGTAATCGAAATCAAAATCTATGTCCATTCTCTCCTAGCCACGCCAATGCACTAGAGGCTTTCTTGCCCATCTCACCCACACATGGCCTTCCTCTCGCGCCATCCCCGCACGACTGTTACCACATGACTGGCTAAGTTCATCCTTCCATCACGCCCAAAAACGTACTCACGCTCCGCGCATCACTAAAGCCTGCAAGGTCATGGTTGCTGAAGTACTCCTTGTCGGAGTGACACCGTAAAACGGGGTGATTGGAAACACTGGGGTGAATAGAATCAAAATTAGAAATAAATTCCTAGCTGACACCTTTTGCTTGAAAAAAATTATAACTATGAAGCTACTGTTTGTAAACTGTTTTAACGTGTGTAGGCCTACCTAAAAACTGAATTTTTAAAACACAATTAAGTTAATACCGAAAATTTAGCTATAAAATTGTGTTTCTGTTCACCCCAGTGTTTCTAATCACCCCATTTTACGGTACAACAGAATTCCATAATATACTTAACAAAACTGCAAAATTACACTTATAACATATTACAAAGGATTCCATATTTGAATATATAGTTTTTACATCAAATTAATAAAGAATATTAACGCAAATACAATAATTGGGGACAAACGGTGCGCAACAGCGGAACTACTTTCGCGGCGCAATACCCTAAGCAACCCCCTGCGACGGCTGACCAACGTGCATCAACAACCAACGTCATGAAGAAATTCCATGAAGCAAGCGATCATCCACAACTTCGGCACCAGAAATCCTACAAACTGGAGAAGCTTGCAACACAAGAAAAAATTTAATAACATACTATAATTTGCCAAAACTAAAAAATTATGAAGAATAAAAAAAAAGTTATATTAACAAAAATATTTAAAATTTTACTGTAGTCAGTTTTAAACCAAACACGCTAGGAAAATAAACGACTCTACTTAAAAATTCCAGACTGTTTTATATTTAAATTTTGAAAGATGAATTTAAATTAACCATGTCCCTAATTAGTAGGTTATTAAATTCTGTTGTATCATCCCAAACACATGATGAACCAATACTGAATAAGCTTAAAGCCTGTTATTAAAGATTTAAATTTAATTAAGAAAAAGATTGTATACATACAAAATCTTACTATCAACTACTCGTAAGGCAGGATGCTTGCTATGTATTTTAATTTTGTGAGAAAGGGCATTTAAAAGTTAGTAGTTTTTATTTTAAATGATATTAATTTTACTCTGTAGAACATATTGATGGTGTTTTGCAAAAAGGGAGTTATCAACATATGTGTGTCTTATTGGTAATGCCCTTCTTGCAAAACACCATCAAAGAAAACTAAAGTAAGGGTAGATGCTAATTATAATAACTCGAACTATATTAAATGAAATTTGAGAATAATTTGCTGTAGAAGTTATAGAATTTTGTCTATAAAATGAATTATTTCACTAAAAAATTTTTTTCTCTATAGACAACTATTAACAGTTAAATCAGAAGTGCTTATATGTAGATTAGATAATGCTTGACACTGTAGGTTGTGAGGTGTACAGATTTTAAGGGAGACACAACATAATGAAGAGGCAGAGAATGTAAAAGTTAGGCCAGTAAAGTTATCAGTTACAGGTGGGGTTGCTGCAGTGTTACAAAACACTTTGTGAAAACACTAGCTGCCCGGTCGTGGCTTTGCCCGCATGGAATTTTTAAAAAATAAACTATGACAACTTATGTTAGTGAGGTAGATGCTACAGACATGGCAAAAACACATTTTATGACTTTTCACCCCCTAAAGCATAACTATACCTAAGCACGTTTATGAGATGTCGAGGATATGTAAGAAAGTACATTTTACCCCTTTTAATCCTACAGCAGTTGCCTACCCCATAAGGTGAATACACCCTTAAGTTTTTATACTTCAGGTAGGAAATTATCTCTTCTGCCAGTTGCCAGTAATATGTATGTGTGTATATAATCACAGCAGTTCCCCGTTGCCTTGTCATACACAGGATTTGAGCCTGTATCAGTGTTCCAAACAATTATGCCAAGATAGGGAGCATCAAGAAATTAAATGTGTAGATTACAGGCCTGTGCCTAAAGAGGTATATGTATCAATAGTATGGTAAAAAGTAGCATCTTTTAAATTATTTCTTTTTTTTCATACCTACCTTTCGGGATTTCTAGTACATTTTACATCCCTCCACCCCCTAAATTATCAATTATCTAACTTTGAGAAATTGTGACTTAGCATTTAAGTTATTTATGCAAGCTTCGTTCCTATTCAAAAATCATCTTGATATCTCGACAGGTTAAGGAGATACAGATGATTAATTGAAACCACTTTTTTTAATGCCTACTCAGGTTGAATTTTAAAAAATTCTGAAATTACTTTTTAGGAGTGTGCATAAGCTTTATTCTGAAGCAAAAAGTCACCTCAGTATCTCAATTGGTTGAGTTATCGAGGATTAAGTGTACATCTTAGTTTAATGATTTCGGCTGGGTGTTGATGGTGAACGAGTAAGTGGAGCACTTCATTTTTTATATAGAAATAGGCCTAATGCATGAGTCTGTTCATGTACCCTACTACAAGTATTTGTGGTGGATGTCAAAAAATGGTTGGGCCAACTACTTACTCCTATTGGTTAAATAACTACAGTTCTAAAATGTATTGTTAACATTAATATATGGAAAAATTACCATTTATTAAATGCACAGTGTTATAAAATATGGATCATATCTCTAATTTCAATCTGTTCATAAATGTGTGTTGCCACAAACAGAAATGTAGATTTTTTTTAAGGTGGTCATAGGTCATACGGTATTATCTTTTGGAACTGGTTGACTTTTGGGTAGTAATACTGCTAATTTTTATCAATATACTGTTGAGGCATTAAACAGCATATTCAGTTGTACTGTGGGTCATTTTATGTACCCTATCCCAATATACCATAAGACAGTTTAGGAGGTGTTTACTGGAAAGTATAAATATTTAATACATGGTTTCAACATTTTTGTATCGTAGCTGTAACAACTATTGCAAACTTTTAGTTGCTAATTCATTTTTTTCTCTCCAGGGCTCGAGTCCGACTAAGAAAGGAATCTTGAAACATAGTGGACGAGTATCCCGCAGTCTGTCTGAGTCAAGCATAGAAGAATACACATGGTCCTCACTAGACATTGTGACTCATTCTGGCTCAGAGTCGTGCATCCGAGAGGAAGAAGAAGAGGACGACGAAGACAGAGGAATGAAGAAAACTGTCAGATTTAATGACGTGATATGTAGAAAAACATTCAGGTAAGTTACTGCCGTGTGACTTGTTAACGTCAGTGTAATGAATACAGCATTGTCAAATGCTATTAGTTTGATGTAATGTTTTGGATTTTAGTAGTTGTTGGTTTGTATTTATTCTGTATCCTTGAGTAATTACCGTCAGAGTAAACTGTAGAATATAAATGTCAGTTGCACAGAAATTTCATTGTAAGAATAAATAAGTACTAATACCGAATTCTGAATTCAGGTGGTATGCATCTCAGAGGCTGCAATATGTTGATACCAGATATACTTTGCAGTATCACGTATTACATTGAAACATTAAAAAACTGTTTTGTATAACTTAATAAATTTTGACAGTTCTGAAGGCATTTAGTTTTTGTTTGTTCATGGTTAATGCATTGTCAGTAAACATTTTTAGTTTTGAAATGAACCTAAGGTGTCTGTTTCACTATATGTACATTTAATTTTGTCTTGTCTCTCGTGTAACATAATGTAAACAGACATTCATCTTCAGAACTCTAAAATTGTACTGCAGTTGTTTCATAACTCTTTAGGTATGGTTTTTAGAGAATCACCAGCACTATTGCATATGGCAAGAGATCAGCAAATGTTTCCAGCATTGTTGTTTTCTAAGACATCAGGATTAGAGAGCTCGGAACCACAAAATTGCTAAATGCTGATCTTATGGCAAAACAGTTGAGAAAGTGTACAGAAGGAAGTGTGTATATCTTTAATAAAAATAAAAACTCGTTAAGAATTAGTTCAGTGATAGGGAGTGGCCATGTTTTCCAATGACAGTGGTTTTTAATATATATATTTTACTTAATCTGTTTTATTTACTAACACAGTGTAGTAGTGACTCCAAAATCAGCAATTTTACGGAAGCGGTAAAAAAATTAACTTTTGCGTCCTCACTGTGAAGTTAAGAGACTTCTGATTTTTTTTAGAAACTAATTTGGAACATATCTAGATATGCATACTGTACATAGTTGATAATTTTTTTTTTGGTTAGAATGAAACAAAAAGCGAAAGTAAAAAAAAAATGGAGTTACGGTTTTTACATGAGGGTATCAATAATTTGTAATTGCAGTGCCTGAAAATAATCATTGATTATCATTGCAGACCAGTTTTAACCCTTCAAAACCCCCAAAAATTTGTATTATTTCATGTTAAGTTAGCAGTAATAATGTCTGCTCGCACTTCTTTCCTCTATTGCCGCGGATGATCTGTGTATGCCTAACTGACACTGCACACTTGCGATTTTTTTACATTTTTCTGGGATTCTTCCTTTGTCAACAATTTTCATGGTTCCTGAGAATGACTACTTAAAATCAATGGTACACTCAGAATTGAGGTTCTACTATACTACACGCAGCAAGCACTCTTGAGCATACATTAAATTTAATTGATTAAAGAATGTTCAGCATCACTACATTATCATTTCGGTACAAGAAATGTTTGTGATGGCTTATATGTATATTGTCCATAGAGGTAAAACCTGAGTGGGTCTACTAGTTGGCTCTTTAGGTTAACTTGAAGTTGCGATCAGCAGTAGCAAGAGGAACATGTGGAAGGATGGTGAAGAAAATGTTTCTAGTAAATTTAAGTGAATAGTTTTATGATACAATGGAACCTAGTTAATACAAACCCTGTTAATATAAAGTTCTCATTAATACAAAGTGATTTTCTGTCCCCTTGGAATGAGATGAGAAAATTGAATATTTACTTTAATGCTCAATGAAAAGTTCCCTTATGTATACATAATGTTGAAAGAAACTTGGTGGTGATACAAAAGTTTGTATTTTGGGTCCAAACATCCTGAAAATATATTTACAAAACTTTTTGAGTTTTTGTTAACACCTGTTAATACGAACCTCATTATTACAAACTGTAAAAATTTAGGTCCCTCCAGGTTTGTATTAATTAGGTTTGACTGTAAAAGGATAGCCTGTGGAAATGAAAATGTTTGTGCACATGAAAATAAACCTTGTCTAAGTGATAGATCCATGAGTTTGTAGCTATTAGGAGGGAGAACTGTATTTTTGCCTGCCGGGTATCACGTATTTCCACTCTCTCCCATCACTCGCTGCACTATTCTTGATTTTAGGCGGGTGCATTGGAACGAGATTTTGAATGCGTTAAAAGTGTATTTAATTTGCCTTGCTGAATGTTTTTTATTTATTCCTTATTTATTATTTTAGTAAGATTTATTCTTATTTATGATAGAAGGATATCTAGTTGCCTTACCTTGTACTATGCACGTTATATCGTCGGCTTAATGCTACAACTAGGTAGCTGGAGATATCCAACTATAACACTGAAAATTGCTTTTGTCATAGAAATAGTTATTTTTTTAATGCAAATTTGTGTTGCATCAATACTCCTAATTAACACATTTATAATTGTATACATTTCAAAAGGAACAACCATAAGGGTAGTGTAGGCATCTGCAGATAACTTGGTCTTGGAAAATATAAGTTGCCGAGTTCTTGCACTAACTTGACGATATATGAAGTGTAGTTATTGAACATTTAGATTAATACAAAATATAAGATTATATTTATTCCTGGCCATTTAATGACAAGAAAATATAACAGTAGTAACATTAAACACAAAAATTGCACATAGTTATAAAGTGATATGTTTCTATGAAGATGTCAGTAATTCCTTAAGAGGAGTCCTTGACTGGCGCATGGACGGCGTTGCAGCGTGTCACGCGCATACATTTTTACGCGAAACCATTTAAGTTATTCATATTATGTTTACCTACGAAAAGAACACACACTTGAAACCATGCTACTATTTTTTTCAAAAATGCAGCACGCTTGTTAGAAACATGATATTCGGGCCTCTCAAAATGGTTAAAAACGGGTTTTTTTTAGACTGTTGTAACTCCGAAAATATTACCTGAATTCGTAAAGTACAAAACGAGAAGCATGCGTTGGTCTTTACTTCAAACTATTCAAAACTAAATTATTGGGGCAACCGCTTAAAGTCCCACAGTAAAAAGACTACAACGGAAACCTTGCACGCCAGTTTAGCGCACTGCGAATAGAGGCGATATGCTTCTAGTCAAGCGTGGGACACTGACTCTTATCGCTACGCTGTTACCACGCGTCAAAGGTGGAAATTTGACACCGCGGAGGACTCTTCTTAAGGGTGTGGTCTTCCGCAATTTTCATCACCATGTTTTATTTTTATATTTGTACCAGTTATTTTTTTCTTGTTTTACACACAAAATGTGACCACTAGTTTTTATAGTTTTGGCTAAATGTCGAATTTAAAATAATTTAATTCGGTCGATAATTAGCCAAAATTATTGAAACTTGTGTCCTGAAAAAATTAGGCTACATAGCATAAACAATTTCCAACATTTCTGTGTAACGGTTTTGCGATGTCTGCCCCCTTTCAGGATTTATTAAAAAATTAAACTCTCAAAAAGAGCATAAATAGGAACCCGTGGCCTTAAGCTCTTTATTTACGATACAAAAATTAATAATTTCCTTATAATAAGTGATACATTCTCTTAAGGAACCTCCTTAGATATGCTTGAAATACCTTGCTGTGAGTTGTGGTTGCTACTTTTTTGGCGAAACTACCTAACATGGGGGGAGTTTGGGGAGTTCGGCTGTAAATAATGTTAAGGGACATTGAGAGAGAAACAGTATTATTAGGTGTGAAACATAGTAACACCCTTTCTGAATTTTTAGTTCAGAGAGTCCAAGTCTTGAATTGAAATGGAATTCCTTCCTAGTATGAATAAAATAGGTCACTTACTATGTTTTACACCTCGTAACACTGTTTCTCTCTGAATGTCCCTCACCATTATTTACAGCCGAACCCTTCATTTATATATCTACTAGAACACACACTTAGAACTATAGGCCGTCGACGATAAAGTGAGCACTGCTTAAAGTTTCCTTTCTGCCGTTTTACAACCATCTTTATTACTATTTTTTATATGAAAACTTCCATGTAACTAAAAACCAGTGTAATCGTTTGAATGCTCGTAAAAGTTAACATCTATTGGCCCAATAAAACATATTTTTAATTAATTTCAAGTGAGTGCTCAGTTTATAGTGAACAGCCTAAATGCTGTTATAAGTTTAAAGTCCTACACATCTAGTAGAAATAGTATTTTCGGTCACTTGAAAATGCCTTAACTCCTTAACTGCGACATTCGAATATAGTCGAATATACAAATTATTGCTTAACTGTGACATTCGACTTTAGTCGAACACCGAATTAAATGACTGTAAACACTATATATGTGGTTTTCTTGCTTAAAATTAACCAAAAATAAATAATTTACAAAAAAAAAAAACAGATTTTTTTTAAATTTTTTACACTTTCTTGGCATAATTAAAATATTTTATCCCACAGCGAAAGAGTTAAACAGCTTTTGTATACTTTTGATAGAAACGTGTGTTGGACTGTAAACAATATTTCCTTCTTATGAAATTACAGTGTATGTTCACTACAGTAGAACTCCATTAACTTTGTGCCTCATACAAACAAAAGCATACTATTTTGGGAGTCTCCTTAACTAGGGAATCAGGTTGTACAGTTACAAGGTTTTGGCCAACATTGTCAACAAACATTTTGCCACAGTGACAAATTAGTTGACGTTATTGATTGTGATGTTAAGAGATTGTGCCAGATAAAACTTTACCTGGGCAAATGTTTGCTATAAAGGTTGAAGAAATGATCTAGTTCACAGTGTAACGGTTTTAAATTTTCATATTTCTCTTGAGTAACCTGCAGTTTGAAATTAGTGTCATTAATTTATCATAGAATTGTGTATTACACTCTTTTTAATATGGTGTTTAAGTTTTAAGATATTGAACATGTGAAGAGTTGGTAAACAAGAAGGATTGTTGTTTTGAAACACCTACTGGTAAAGATTGATATATATACTTGCACATACTATATGTTGGTGTTTTTTGCAATTGCTTAATACATTATAAGTATGTTCATAGTTGTCAGGATTAACTCTTTTGCTGCGGGGTAAAATTTTTTAACTAAGCCACGACAGTGTAAAATTTTTTTTGTAAAATCTTTATTTATAAATAGTTTATTTTTGATTAATTTCATGCCAGAAAGCCATGTACCTAGTGTTTACAAGTCGTTTAATTCAGTGTTTGACTAAAGTCGCATGTCGCAGTTTAATAATATTTTGTATATTCAACTGTAGTCTAATGTCGCAGCGAAAGAGTTAAGTAGATTGTTGGTTTCATTTGTAATTTTATTGTAAATATGTAATTACTGTACTAATATACAAAGACATTGTAAATTATAAGTGTTACTATAGTACATTTTATTTCTATTCTAGACCGAATTCCAGTATACTGGGACAGAAGAAAAAGAACCAGCGTAAGCAACGCAACAAGAAGCGAGCGCAGGAGCGCAGAGCAAGTGAGAGTGAAAATTCGGAAGGTGAGGTAGAACGAGAAAAAATAGATAAATACGATAGGACAGATGAAGATTGTGTTGGCCTGCCAAGTTCTGTAAATGAAGATGTTAGCGAGGATGATAACAAGCTGCCAGGCTCACTATCTGATTCTGTTGAGGAGCATTCTGATGATGTACCAAAATCTCACCGCACGAAAGGAAAGAGGAAAAATCGGAAAGGAGCTTCAAAACAGAAAATGGAAGCATTTAGGAAGTTAGAATTCAAAAATGATTTATTGTTTGGTCTTGATATGTAAGTTCATAGCACATTGTGATATAAATTAGTATATCTGCATAGGTGTGTAGTTTAGATTGAATTTATTTAAATTGCAGATTTTAAGATTGGGGTAGTTGGTTCAGTATGAGTAATCAATTTTTTGTAGCAATACTCAGTCTGAAAATGTAATTGTGTAGCTGTTATTGTATTTTGGATAGATCAAATGGACAGTACATACCAAAGTTTTACAATGAAGTAAATTTACATGAATGTGTTATAAATGTAATTTCATTATGTGTTGCTAGTGTATTTGGAAGTTTAATAAACCTTGAAAATCCCAGTTTTATGAGTGGATAATTTTTGCACAAAAGTTTCATGAAGATTAATTATAGAAAAAAAAAACATTCTGCACACAATAATGCAGTGCATTTGTGAATTTTACTTACAGAAGTTTTGTTTACTTAAATTTTTTTCATCAATACACTTTTAAAGCATTTCTTTTATATGTGGAAGTATTTCTCCTTAATGAATGCCAGTTGGTTCCCTGACAAGCATAAAATATATAATTTGTATATTATCACTGTTGCCTAATAGGCTAGTTTTCGTAAATATAAATAACTTTAATATGAAGTGTTGTTGCAATAATGTTCTTTCTCCATTGGAATTCCAAAACACTTAATGTGTTTGTTTAATGGAATTAGATTACTGTAATCATATTATTGTCCTTTAATGTCCATCATCTCATCTTTTGTGGAACATTAAGTTAATCATTCATATTTTCGTATCAGATACTGGTATTAACAGCAAATAAATTTAAAAAAAAAATGGTAGGCTGTGGCTGTAGATTATTTAGTTTGACAAGACATAATTGGTATGGTAATTTTGTGAATACTGTAGTTTTCTGTGGTTATTGGTGCTGTATTGTATGAGGTTATGAACATGGTAAGGTTTAGATGTTATATGAAGAATTGAAATTTTCATTTACGATAGCTACTGTCATCATGCTTTAAATTTTTCTTGAAGTACGACTTGCAGTGTTGTATAATTTACTAGCTTGTTAGTTAACAGTTTTTACTGTGCTCATTACAGAAAATAAATCTGTGTCATTGTGATTGAACTGCATATTTTTTTCTCTGTTTTTGTTGCATCATTACCAAGACAGTTGAAAGTGGGTATTTAAATTTTTAAAATTTAAGTACAGTGTACACTACTGTACTATCTTTTTTTAATTTTATATTTATATCTAGAAAAATTTGGCAAGTATCCAAGTTAGAGATGTAAAATTAGTGTTACCAAACTTTTTTTTTACATTTAAGTTAAAATAAATTTTAAATATCTCACTCTAATACTTATGTTTTCTTCTGACAGTTTGCTAATGCATTTCAGAGTATTTGTTTGTACAAGTTTCCGATGTTGTATGTATAATAATTATAATTCCGGGGTTTAATACAGTATTTACTTTTTTCATTAGATTCTTTCTATAATTTGGAAAATAAGTTGACGTTGCTTGGCTGCTTGTAATTGACATAGAGCTCATTATTTTTACTTTCTTTAACCTTACAATTTTAAAAGTCACTGAAATTTTCTGTTAGTGCACAATATGAAATGTTTTTACATATAAATAAATATTTTTATGGACTAGACAACATACAATTATGTATGTGGTGTTCAGGTAGAAGGGGTATAACTCGAAAAATATGAAAATTGTGTTAAGTATGGGAGAACAGTATACATGTTATTTTCTAGATCTGGGTAAAAGGCTGTAACTCTAATGGTTATGAGAAGGTAAAAAATGTAATTGGGATGTTTATATGTTCCATTATACTGTATACAGTATGTCTTCAAACTTTCTTTTTCGACTTACTCAAAATACCAATTTTCTACATATCCCACTTTACTCATACATCACAGAATTTTAACAAATGGAAATGTGTGTCTATATTCAGTTGATAAGTTTATAAATTAGGATGTCATGAAATAAGCATCCATAGAATGCTCACCAAGCAGTTTTTTTGTATGCCTCTAATTCTTCAGTTTTTGTATTTTAATACTTCTGCTAAGAAAATCATGTCTTTACTATTTGGCCATATTAGTATATACTAGTTATGAGCATACGTTATTTCAGTTTTGATACTTTTTTTAATGTAAATCATAATGTCTGTTGTAATAACATTAGCTATACTCATCCACATATCAAGATACGTTAAAACTGGAGTTACGTGAATAATATTGTTTATTCTAATAATTGTGATAAAGTGAAGCCCATGTGAAATTATTGAAAGGATTTCAGTTAGTGTATGAACACACACAGTAGGCACTTGTTACGAAAGTAAACGTTTAACTCTCAGGATGTTTGATGTTTTAGCACTGTAGTGATGGGATATTTTCAGTTGGGTTTTCCAATGTGATGATCATTGTTAATGAATGTGTATTTATGGTATATAGCAACGTCAAGATATTTGTAGCACTTCAGATACTTTTGGTTCTAAAATTGTGTCCTGAAACGTGTGCCTTTATTTGTGTTTATAAAATGGTTTTTGTTAGCATAATTGTTTTTAATTTTAAGGTAAAACCCATCAAAAAATTACTTTATCTTTTGTGAACCAGTCTTCATGACTACTATTAATTGTATTTAAGTTGTTTTGTGTT
The DNA here is from genome assembly GCA_003012365.1 of Medauroidea extradentata. Taxonomy (NCBI): domain Eukaryota; kingdom Metazoa; phylum Arthropoda; class Insecta; order Phasmatodea; family Phasmatidae; genus Medauroidea; species Medauroidea extradentata. Next base: position 12,138 of record PNEQ01130530.1, on the reverse strand, counting down.
CAAAGTGATTCTGAAAGTTATTCTACTTATTTTTGTTTGTTATGAAATGTGGAGTGAGCATTCACTTTTAAGTTTTGGGCAATGAAGAATGTAATGTCATATTTTTGTGTGCATTCCCTGTGATCATAAAATAATTTTGCAAGATAAACTTTCATGATTGTGTTGATTAGATTGCATGAATAGATTTTGATAGTTTTGATGGTTTAGTGCTATAGTTTTTCAGTCTCGATTTTTATTGGTTGGTTCCAGAATGTACTTTATTCTTGTATGTAGCTAGATGGTAGGCTGTACTAATGTAAGGATTTTATCTCTGTATCTAACAGGCTGGTTTTCATTATTATGGTCTTAATTATTTTTTGTAAGCTTTGAGTGAAAGTGATGGTATGCTAACTAAATAAAAGTAGTAAAATTGAGATACTGTAATAATTTACAGTATAAATTGCATTACGGTAGTAAGGTTTACAAAATAAATTATTCACTGATCGTTGTTAGTAGTACAAAAACTTACATCTCGATGGAATCATATTTTAAAATTAATGTACGGTATGTACGAAAGTAAATGCAGCAAACTGGAGTGTTTAGTAAGATGTCAAGTGTAATATTTACAACAGAAATTTTATACGTTAGATATTATGGGATAGTAATTGTCTAAGTTTCTCAGAGTTTGGTTTGTGAGAAAGAAATTGTGTTATTGTGCACTGAATAGAGAACTTTTTTGTGCAAATTAAAACGTTCCTAGTGTTATAATTGCTGTTCTGCAGTGTTGTTTATTCAGAAATAAAATGTTTAAAAAAATATGCAATTGTAATCATTTTTTGTTATTGTATTTTGTATGTATCAGATTTTATTACACAAAATGTTTTTTGCATATTGCCATAATTTATTTTCTGTACTGTCTCATGCCAGAGAAATGTGTTTACAAAGTGGCTTGTGTCCATTACACAAGGTTAAAAACTAAAAGTTTGTGCTTGATTTTAGAATTTAAAATTAGTTGTGTTATTGTTATGTGTTTTCATTAAAGTATTTTGCTTTGGCATAATAAACAGCCATTTAAAATAATAGTTTTTGTTAGTCTGATATGCGGTTCGTCAGTAAACAAGTTTTATAAACATTTTGTAGATATAACGTTAAAACTAACCAAATACCTTTCAACACTGTGGACGAAGTGAATTAATGAAAGGGAAAGTAAAAGCAGTTTTATAAAATTTTTTGTTCAAATTTCAGGGTGATGTAAGGAAATTTGTGTAAGAACAGGAAAAGTAACAGAAAAAATAGTTCAGCAAGTCATATGAGTTTCAGTTAAATTTTTTATTATTTTGACTTGATTCAGTTAAGTGCCTCGATTCACTGATTTGACACATGGACTAGAATATTCATTGATGTACCTTTCAGTGGGGTGTATCAATATCAGCAAGTTGTGAATTACTGTGAACTCATCAGATTGGTGTGATGGGTTGTCGTTATTTTCCTCTAATATTTTTAACTTTTTTCTACATCACAACCTGGCATAGGAATGCAGAAATCAGTTTGTACTATTTAGTACAGTAAAATTGTATTATTATAACCCCAATAAGGTTTAAAAAATAAGGCTTTACCAGTAACCTGGAATATATTTAAATTAATTATGTAGTAGGTCTGCATGTTTTTTCTCCATTGATACTGGAATAGTACGGCAATGTCTGGCTGTTTCGAACTATTCGTCAGAATTTTTCTGCTAGCACATTTTTTATAATGAATCACAAATAACTTTTTAACACTCCAACATTGTTTAAATAAATTGTATGTTGCGTGATGCTACTTGTAAACGACTCGTGCTCATATTTATAGTCAGATGCTTGAGTCATAAATGTCAGTTCAAAAATTGTAGTGGACAAACCTTTAACAGTTCGGACAAACAAATAATACATTTTATTATGATCTGAGCATGTAAAGTAGTCCCACACCGGACTTCTTAAACTCGCCCTTGTAGATTGTACCAATTCACAGTTTGAATCATGATTAGCAGGTCGAATAAAGAAACACAATTCACAAAAATAGATACATCCACTACACGACTCACTGGCAAGATATCGAAGGCCTACAGGGGAGCAGGTTGGAGAGGGGAGGAGGGAGTGTTGTTAGCTGTTTGGACAAATTATTTTTTCATGTATACGCTATACAGTGTCACTGTGGAGGGAGTGGAAAGAGGGCCTGTCAAATTTCAAAGGTGGCAGAAAGTGCATGGGAAAGCTGAGGTAATGCGTCACAAGCACTGTTAGTGTTACGCTGTATCGTCACATCTGCTGTTCCACTGCCCTGCCTCGTGAGTCATGTGCTTAGTTCCGGTGCCATGTGATTAGACTCACTCGGGCCTTTGTGATTAGATTCACTTGGACTGTGGAGCGAATCAATACAGTGTACTGAGATACCCATTCAGTAGCCAATTGCACTACATAAAGACTAGTACAACTGGGATTGGAGGAATAAAATTATTCTCTTAAAATCAAGACAAAGCAGTTTTTAAATTAGGGTCATTTAAGTTTCGTTGCAGAATAAAAATATCTAGCTACCCGCACTCATACTTCCACACTCACACTCTACATTATGGAACAATGCACACTGACTTCAATTCTGAGTGCGCAAGAGTGGTGAGTGTGAATATTTGTGCTATTTGGAATATGGCCAAAGGTTACAGCAGAATTAAGTCTGCATAAGTTTGTTCAGGAGGGAAAATAGAATTTTTGTGTACTTGCGTAAATATTTCCTACAGAAACGATGAGTAAAAAGGCATACATGTAGGGAATAACATGTAAATATAGTCATATTTGGTACAAATAATTTATTGCCTGGAAAGGTATGATTTGAACGAATAATTGGTGAGCCGGGGGGAGGTCTGGGGATCTTTGGAGTGATTCTTGGGGCTTCTGTCATAAAGGGAGGTATTTGTGTTTGGGACCAGTGTGAAAGAATTTGCTATTGGACGGGATGGTTTTCGTAGAGTCCAGTCTTTCTGACCTTCCCATTTTTTGAAAATTATTTTTTGAATCTGGCTGTCTCCCGCTCCCCCTCACACGAACGCGTTTGAAGTATTTTGTCGCTTGGCCCTCGGGCTGCGCTGTAGATTGGCCGTAGACTGTGGGGTATGGAGAGGGGAGTCAGCTGGTAGGCAGAGGTGGAGAGGGCCCGCTTGGAAGGCTAGGGTGACTAGGATGGTCCTGTGTTGGTAGTGCAGTATAGCACAGAGGAAAGCCCTGTTCGTGAAGTTAAGCATACGAATGCCAAGTGTTGGGTTCTGGGGAAATAGGTTAGTTTCGATGTGTCTGAGAAAAATGACCACCCATGGTTTAGTTGCTAATGATGCAAAGTTGGTTGCTCGATTCCTTGCTAAATAAGGAAGTTTGAAGCAGCATATGCAAATTTTTCAAGTCAACCGAGAGGGAACTTCTACACAATTTCACTACACGTTGGGTGGATGTGTGCGCACGAGAAGGGTCGGCAGTAAGCAGGGGTAGAATGTTAGCAGAATTGTTCAGGGAGAGAGCAATTTGTACTTCTACAAAAAATTAATGTCAAAGAAATGTAATGTGTACATAATGGGCTGTTGGGGAATGTTCTAATTAGTAAAAATTTTTAAAAATGTTAGGAAATTGTTTTAAACTTTTGTGTTGCGTGTGAGGTCAAGATAAACCACTGTGAATCATATTATTAGTCGGCCTATTGGTCAGACAATTTGCCTCCCACCAAGGCAATCTGGGTTCAATTCCTGGCGGGGTCGGTCCCCGGGATATTTGCATGTGGGAATTGTGCTGAACGATGCCACTGGACGGCGGTTTTCTTCTGGGAGCTCTTGCCCTTTCATTCTGGCACTGCGTCATACTCGCCTCATGTCACCCCTCAGCAGAACTAAAGACCTCCATGTTGAGCGCTGACCAAAATATCTTGCTCACATTCTCTTATAATGTTATTATGCTAGAGAGTAGTGATACCAGGGTTTTGCAGAATTAAGACTGCTTATTGTAATTTATGGGTACTAATTTTTATATAGGTGGTTCGGAATAAAGTGAGCACTAAACAAAGTCCCCGCTAAAGTTCTGTTTTCAGCCGATTTGAATCTTTTCGCGCGTAATGGCTAATGACGGGACATGTCCAACCTTTCTGGACACATCACTTGATGTTTGTGCATGCAAGATAAATTGTGCAGTCAATATGAATTGATACAGTTTAATAAAAAAAGTTTATTATGTAAAATACAGTTTTATAGATTTTGGTTGGCTTTGTTTCTCAATTGTTGTATTTAAATATAAAAATACACGGAACTATGTTGTGTAATTTCGCTGCCAACCATACAAATAGTAAGGTAACTATAGTTAATGTTGAATTACCTGGCTAGTGATATTTTTCAAAGGTTTAATTTTTAGTGCTCATTATCCCGAACGGCGTATACTTTTGTAAACTGGGGTATGGAATTTAATGCCTTTAGTTCCCATTCAGATATTTCCTACTCATTTAATGTTCTGCCAAATCAGTATTTTCTATAAGGATGTAATACCGCTTCAACCTCTGCTAGTGTTAGACACGTGGTAAAACACCAGGAATAACTTCAGATTGAAATTTTTAAATTAATTTTTTTTTCTTTCTGTTTAGGAGCCACTAAAGGTATAGAAAACAGCTCCCTGGAATACTTTATTATTGATTCTGAACTACTCATAATTTGGTGGGATTTTCTTGTCGAGTAGGTATTTTAATAATGGACGTCTATTTGTAAACACTAGACAGTAGTATGTTTTGCTTTTGAGTTAAAAAAATAAAATAAGTTTTTTGATATATACAGGCTTAAAAACACAAATCCATAAAATATATGAAAATATCCACGTCTCTGTAGTAACAGAACTTCAAAAATACATCTTGCGTTTTGGTTTGAAAATAATTTTATTGTCGGAAAACCTCTTACGCAGAGATTTACGGATGGGTGTTCCTTACTTTTCTGAAAACCGTGTTTAATTTTTTACTTTGTATCAATGTATACTAACGCCTAGTGCTTACAAATAGACTTCCACTGATAATATATCTACTCTACAAAAAGTCCTATCGAGCTATGAGTAGTTAAGATTTTATCGATGATTGAGTATTCCAGTCTTTCATTCGTTGTCTTATCATTCAATTCCTCTTAATTACAGCCCAGACTGGCAAAACTGGTTTTGCTAACAAAGTTATATGTATGAAAAAATAACATTGTTGGTTACTAACATTATTAATAACACTCAATATTTTTTGATCTTGGAACACCCTACAGTGAGTCAGGAATATAAAATAGTAGGCTACTAGCTGTTCAAAAATATTTGTGCAACATAAAAGGTTGGCAGCACTATTGAAACAAATGTTACAGGCAATTCTTCTCTGGTTTTGTACAACAATATTTTATAGAAATATTGTAAAACATGTTATCTTGTGAACTGATGTAAACGGGCATTAAGAACATAACCTTAATTTTTTTATGCTGCATGTAAGATATATCTAAAAAATTCTGTAAGAAATTTATGAAGAGAAGTGAATAAAAAGCATTAAAAATAGTGGTGGGTTGGTAGTTACTACTTATATTCATTCTGTATATGTAGACACACAACACAATCACCCATGCACACATACATACATACACACACCAAATATTTTCTCAAGTTAGCTTTGTTAGCCTATTGTTCTTCATATTCCTTCATGAGAATGTGCTTTAAATGTCTCATAAAAGAGTAAATGAAATTTCTGAAGCATGTGCTTAGGAAACCACCTACACCAGAACAGTGTTTGTTACACTCCGTGCTTGAGAACCATGTCAGGAAATTCCTACGGGTTGGTACTTGGTGTTTGTACACACTACCCCAACTGTGAGAAGCTGATGACCAGTTAGTCTGTTGGGAAGTTGGGCCATGTTACTGCAATATTTTGTAAATAGTGACTGTGACAGCATTTAGTTCTGTCCATAACCAACCTACCAGCAGATAATCATATAGTGATATACCAGCATACAGTGCATTTTGCTATAGTCTGTTCATTTTGAACTGGGCACTCCCCAACACTTTCAATATCCCAAAACTGTATTTTATATGAGCCAAATATGTAAAGTTTTGAGATTGGTAAAACATTTACACTGGTTTTTCATTCTAGGGAAGTTTTCAGGACAGTGTTACTGAAGATGATTTGCAAAATGGCTGAAAGAAAAATTTAAGCAGTGCTCACCTTATCGTGAGCAGTTTGTACAAATTGCTCAGCTATAGTATTCTTTTTTTTAAGGGAGCAATATGAGCAAACTAAAAGTTTTTCCATTGATAAACTTGTAAACAAAATTTTGGCTCCCAATTAATGTCACTTTTAACACTCATGTTTCCAACCAATTAAGTGTTGTATTTAATGGACTCTCTTCTCTGAACTTATCTGTTTTGAATATGACTCTTTTAACACAAAATATTTTTCACCACTTTTCGCAAAAAATAAAAAAACAAGAAAATTTAATTTTTTTTCTTCTAGTGTTGATTTAAGAACATTTTTTTGTTACAAATATTTTTCTTATTGTAACGACATGCTGTGAATAATATTTAAAACATGGATCCTCTGATTGATCACAGTGGCTGTTTCAACACAGTGGCAGCTAGCTTAAGTGGGCAGTTCCATAAAATCTTCAAATAGTATTCAGTAAATACTTTATTTTTAGGCTTTAGTTTTACCTGAATGACATATACAGTTTGTCTCAGGTAAGCAATTAGTTATGATATAAATAAATTGACTTCTCAGATAATCAGTTAATCACTCATTGACCACAAGTAGAAACGAATATGTGAACAAAATATTTTCAAATGCATATTGAATGGCTATGTAACATTTAAATATACATATTTTATCCTATCCCTGTTACTGCATGTAAGTTGGAATTTCTAACACATTTATATATTAAAATCCATTTAAGGATTTGTTTGGGGAGAACACCTCGCAAATGCCCAGCCATCTTTAAAGGTTCACTCTCAAAACCTAGTCGTTGGTGATTTATTTCCGCTGGTCGAGACTTACTTGTGCAGTTGGTCACTTGGACGACATCTGTTGCCTAGGACAACCGGGAATGAGTAGGACCTCTTCCGAAGATGTATGGTGTCATATCGAGGAAGCTTCTCGTCAGTTCTTCGAGAACGGTCCTGGAGATCTCTTTGACCTCACGTCGTCCCAGTTGACTTGACTTAGGAACGGTTGTTGCATGAGCCTATCTTCAAGCGTTCTCGCGTAGATCCATTGTCTGAGGTTCGTCCTGAGGAAGTCGCAGAAGACCAATGCCTCCGACAGTTCCTCCGGGCTTGTATCGCTGTGGTCTACGCAAGACAGCAAATTCTTGACGATCCTCGACACACGCCACCAGTCCCCCAACACCCTGAAGTTCTCTTCCGGAGGCGCTCTCGTCTCGTCTCCGCGGGTCTTCAGAGGTATAGAGCCGCCGTAGTTGACGATGACGACGTGGCCCCCGGCGTCTACGAGCACGTTCTTCAGGCGGAGGTCGGCGTGGGCGAAGCCTGCCCGGTGCAGCATCAACAAGGCGACTGTCAACTCCGCCACCAAGCCACGAACCACCCGCACGTTGATGACCTTCGCGCCTCCGACAACGGCGTCGAGCAGCGAGACCCCCGGGCAGCGCTCCATGACGAGGAGCAGCTTGTTCTTCGCCGTGGAGGCGTAGAAGAGCTGCGCGTGGTACGGGACGCCGACCAGCTTCTCTAGAGTCTGAAGCTCGCGTCTCGCCTCTGGAGTGTCGAGGGGCTGCTCCTTCAGCGCGTACAGTTCGCCGTCGTCAACCCCGCCGCGCTTCAGCACGAGCGACACTTTCCCCTGCGAGCCGTCACCAAGATGGCCCACAAATTTGAAACCTTCTTTAGTCATGTTGCTAGCCCTGTGGTCAGATGAGACACGATTCAGCGAACACACACAGGGTACGTGCATTCGAGTCATCGAGACTGCTATCCACCTGGGATTAAATCATATTAGGTGTGACTATCACCTTTCATAATATTGCTTTCGGACTGAGAAGGAAAATGTTGGTACAAGACTGAAAGGTGATAAAAATAATTGTGGTTTTTGAACCACGCCGTGGTTAAAACAAAATTCAGCGGTGACGTATATTAAGAGGAATATAATAATGTTACATTTTTATAAATTGTGTTAGTTTTATGGAGTAGACGTTACATGGAAATTCATTTAACTCTTACAATAATTAGCTCAGCCAGATTTTCCATAATAGCATTTCAAAGTCAAAACCTGCATGTTTTTACTTTACGCATACCACGAAAAACAATAAACATAGCGAATAATAGAAGCCGGCAAACGGAACATTCAAGGGGTAGCAGCCGCTGCAGTTTTGTATGTTGGTAAATTTTGTTCTAGCCTTTATTTCGGATTACTTTTTGTATAATTGCACATTTTTTCAATGACTGTCAAAATCACTGTATAATATCACTGTATAATATAATCTTGTTATGATTACCAAGAGCCTCGACTGGAGGACGGGCTAGCGACGACGTCAGTGCAATTAAATCAATAGTTGCACAAGACAAGGGCCTTAGCGATTCTCCCCACCTGCATTGAAGTGTGGTAGCATAAAGCATGTATTGGGAGAATGGGGGACTATGGGCCGTATCTATAGACCTCTTTCGAATGACAACCAACTGCTCACCAATGCTTTCTCTATAGGGATAGCAGTTGGTTGTCATTCGAAAGAGGTTTATAATATCGACCTTATGTCTTCTTCAAGCCTTCCAGCCGTCACCAGTTCGCCAGGAAGGCCCTGGGTCGAGACCCACGACGTGTCCGAAGGGTCACCCATCATAAAGTAGAATCTTAACTAAACAGCCGCTCCCTCCTATCTAAATTATGTAGTACAAACGCGTAGTATTCTGTATTGTAAACTATGTAGAGTAAAGTCACCGTATTTTGATACTGTACTTCACTAAACCACAACCCTCACCCGAAGCATTATCCACTAACTAGTTTCAGTACAAGTGCCTATCTCTGACTACAGCCACCCAACTACTTTAACTCTTTTTGTAAAACATATTCAAGTAAATGTTTTATAAAGAAATGAACATGGATGATCTAACTTTGGTTGTGAACTTTTTACAAAACTTTAAGGGAAGTTTATACAATTTAATTTTTATTTTGTTGGGTCTTTTTTAAGCAAATTTACTTTTCCTTCAGTCAAATGTAACAGAAATGTTCTCATGAAAAGTACTGAGTAAAATAATTTGAAACCATTAAAATAATAATAATAATAAATTAAACTATGTGACCATCGCAGGTTACTGTAAGGCCAAAGCAATAATTTCAAACTAGTAACAATAAAATGGCATCTCAGCAGTTGCTTAATATCACGGGAAAAATATTGTGATTTGTATAAATTGACACGCACAGAGACGAGCTGTTGACGCAACGCATAGTGTATCGGACGAATAAACTGTTTATTGAATGATTTTTATCTTGTTACAATTAAAAAAAATGTTTATCCAAACTGTATCTTGAAAAAAAAAATTCGTTTGCATGTACTGATAATTAATTTCAGGAATAATGCTGTTTATGTAAATTATACTTGATGTAAAGGCATTTACATTGAAAATGAAATCGTAACTTTTATCCTCAGCGGGAATTTGAAACAATGACGTGGTGTTCAAAATTATTATTATTTTTATATTTCACAACAGAGAATAAATATGAATAGTGTTATGCAGAAAGAGACCACCCCACATTTTATAAAACTGAACAAGAGAAATTGTTAATGTCACATTTTTTTTATTTTTTTTCAGTTAATATGCTCTTATTTTGAAGTACCCTACCGCCATTATTTCGTTTTGTTTGCTTAACTACTGAATGGTGTAATGTATAGTAATTTAGTAGTTTTTTTCCCTATTCTTTGCTGTGTGGCTTGGTTGCCTTATGCATAACGCTATTTATATGTAAACAAAATTCAGCTGAAAAATAACTTACGGTCCCGATCTCCTAAAGAGGATGTTCGAGCAAGTGATTGTGATGCCTACAGTGCGTGGCTTTCTTCGTCTTCGTTTGTTTCTCGCGATGGTGCGGGTGTCGGGGATCAGTTTTCTGGCCGCCGGCAGGTCGACCAACGGCTTGCTCTCAGACGTAACTCTAACAAAAGGAGCCACGCGCTTGCTGGACTTCGTAAGCTCTTGTGACGTGGTGAAGAACCTGGTGATCCTCCGCGCGAAGGAGTCTTGTAGCTGGACTGGTTTCTTGGTCCAAGAGCAGAAGTTTTCGTAGCACTGGATGACCAGCAGCATCATAAGGAAGATTGTCGCAGGAACTGACGTGATAGTCAGACCTAGTGCCACTGCTCTGGCGTACATCTAGGGAAGAGGAACATAGCCATGCAAATGAACATCTCAGCATCGAAAGGTACGTCATGAATAGTTACAGAAATCTACTTTCTTAAGTCCGGTACACACTATCATTGTCTACTCAATTACTTACTTATTTATGTACATAAACATTGATAGCGATTTTATTACAGAATTATGTAGCAAAATTTCCGTTTTGTGTGCACACTATCACTGTTAACTAACAACTTTCGGTACATAAAGAAGAAACATATGTTTGTCATGTTGGTTGCTATAATCCATAAATTATTACTGACGAATTCCCGAAAACTATTGGACAAACAATACACGCATTTGACTACCAAATATGTTGCACTATCTTGTATTATTTATGTTTTGATAACCTGGGCAGCCATTGTTTAACAGAAACGAGAATTATATTTCTATAAAAATCACATTGGCAACTCTGCTTGCGTACTTCGCATGCGCGGTGACAAACAGTGAATTGCGCATGCGCGTGAACATACACTATGGTGAAAAATAAGACGGGCTTCATCTGTGAAATTAGGTACGGATTTTGGTCTGGAAGCAGCGTAATTGCGGTACACACTGCTGCAGTGCTACTTACACTGAATTTGGTTCAGAATTCTATACTGAATTATTGATAGTGTGTAACAGGCTTTACATATTATGTGTGACCCGTAAGATGATGCTGATTCAAGGGGGAGCGGTTTTAGAGGTTCTAGCCCTCCACCTTAGTCGATAATTTTTCAGATTTCATATTTAAAAATTAAAAATATTTTTACCACTAGAATATTTAATGTTTCGTTACAAAAACTGCTAAAATAGCATCATTGTGCACCTTGATATTCACTTTTTTTCTGGTGAAGACCCCCGAACCCCCCCCCCCTTTTTTTTTTTTTCCTCAACAGAAGAGTGGTCGGTGTGTTCATTTACAGTATGCTCAGTTTGAAACCTCTCTCATGCACAAATCCTGGCTACGCCACTTTTGGTACACAGCGATTGATGGTTCAAAATGGCGTGTTGTGGCGAAACCTTGGCTACAGTAGTGCTTCATGACGCAGGTACTTTTGCGCCTTGTGCGATTTGCATGCGCCACGGTTCGTAGAAAGAGACACGTACATATCACGAATTTATTAGACAAACAAGCAGTGTCAGATTTCTGACTTTTCGGTGTGCAGATTACTTACGCGATACGGCAAATTATTTATTATGCTCGTCCTTGAAGACTTTGAACTAGAGCCGCTAATTTTTTAAGAAAAGAAAATTTTGTACCAATTTCTTTCAGTACTTTATATACACATCTGCTTCTCATTTTCATGGCTAGTAAAAATATAATTTAAGAAGGATACCCGATAGTCTAGGTATCTATCGTACCCATGAAATAAGGTTCTACGATTGAGAAGTGCCGGGATGAGAAAGGCGTGGGGAATCGGGAGAGCTCTGAGAAAACCCACCGGGCAGCGACATCGTCTCCGGCATGATTCCCGGGGACCGACTGTGCCCTGGTAGCCCAGGAATCTAAGACCATTTTCGGCCAAAACCTCCAAAAAATTTGTCCAAAGCTGAAATTTGGCTCACTTGCAAAGTCGAGCATGCTTAATAACATATCAAAACTTTACCGCTCAAATCCGTGTGCGTCACATCGAAATCGTGCAACAAAGTCATAAGTGACGCGTTAGTGCAGCGTTATACTAAACTGCCGCCATGAGGCGTAACTTTTACCGTACAATTAAAACAAATAGTTCAAAATAATCTAGAAACTCTGTTCTACGTAAATATGTTA
>PNEQ01130522.1:0-11155 GCA_003012365.1 Medauroidea extradentata | reverse complement strand
ACAAAAAAAAAAAAAAAAAAAAAAAAAAAAAAAACAAAAAAAAAAAAAAAAAAAAAAAAAAAAAAAAAAAAAAAAAAAAAAAAAAAAAAAAAAAAGGCTAACAAAACGTATGTGATGGATTTTTAATGAATTTGATCTTAGAAAGAGAAAGAGGGTCAAGAATATATTCACTAAATGCAAAACAAGAATTTAAACCATCTATGCTATCATAATTTTACTTGAAGTTATTACATACTTTGTGTAAGTCACTACACATAATTAGAAAAAGGTTGGGTTCTCTCACTGTTAGGTTTTTGCTTAGCATTGTATTTGGTAGCACACAAAATAAATAACTAAATACAAAATATGTTCTTGCCAACCAGATTTTGTCAGCTGCTAACAAAGGATTTTCTTAATGTCAATCTAGATGTAGGTAAATTTAATGTTACACCTAATTTTTTGATTCAGTAATGGTGCAAAATATGTTATGGTTATTCAAACAATAAATTAAACATGAAAAACAGAACCCTGAAATTCTTAACTACATAAGAAGCTGTGGCGGTCGAGCACTTGCCTTACACCTAGGCGATCCCAGTTCTATCCCTGGTGTTTGACGTCCTGATTTACGTATGTGGGATCGTGTTTGACAGTGTCGCACTTTGGCTGTTTTTTTTTCTTTTCGGGGATCTCCCTGAACATCTTTGATGATGATATTCTTCAGTTCCGCAGTAAACTAAGTAACAGTTTATTAAATACTTTATGTTGACATTTCCAGTGTCCGTTTTTTTCCTGGAGTGGTTAGTGGCTAATGTGGTCGTTCTTTGCTGACTTAATGAATCCTGACTACAGCTCTCTGTTATGTATCTCCTTTCCGCACCTCTGCAGGCTACCACCTTCACCTTCCATTTTTGTGTATACACAGAGGGTCAATATTTTTATAGCATCTACTACACGGCTGTCGACTCTTGTGTCGCCTCCTTGCCTCTTTCTTGCCTTGTCCCGCTGTCACTGCACCCCCGCACTGTGTGACGCCAAGATAAACTGCCCACTATAGTACACACATTTTTGGTGGGTGCACTGACTACAATATCTGGAGTTCTTAATTTTAGTATGTCTGTGTTGTGTTGTTAACTCACAAACATATTTGTCATAAGTTTTTATAATGACTTTCTTTACATTTTTTGCGAAATATTATTGTGTCTCATCCACCTGGTGGATCATATTTATTTTTATCATTAACAAAGAGCTGGCTTACTTACCTCTCTTTTTCTCAAATTTGCATCACAAGTGTGTATAAGATAAAAAAGTTCGGAAAATGTTTTCATCAGAGCTTTGCAAAACTAGCCAGATATTGTAACCTATTCTAAATCTAAATGAAACTATTTTCATCAATGATCATTTACAAAATTAAGTCATCAGTTTCAACTTTTAACAAATTAAAATTTTAAAAAATATCTGGGTTATCAATAATTGTTTATAAAATCAAACTAATAGTAATGTAATAAAAACCAAGAGACATATAAAAACTTTGCAAAAATTTTAAACGTGAAGACAGTCATTGATTAATAGAAGTATAGTCGCAGGCAAGATAACAGTATTTGGTGGCATGGCAGACAATGTCTGTAGGAACATGTAGCTGGCAAAGTTAACAGTTATTGTCTAGTGGGGACAGCCCTGAGGGGTGATATCTATTTTTAGTAGTGTGTGACTTACAATAGTGCACTCATCAACAAAAAATGCAACGAATAGGGACCAACAAAAGTGTAGCTGTTTGCTATTTTTTTCATGATAGTAATAAAGAGGGTTTTAATAGTTGTGGTCTACTGTTTGCTTTGTTCATACTTTTATCTTCATATTATCAGGCCATAAAATATGAATCTACTGCTTTTATTTATTGTCAGGTATGTCTCATATGGTAAGATTGCATGCTAGTAGAGTGCCTTGTGTATGTGTAGAAGCAATCATTCATTTTGTGAGTGAACAAACATCATCCTTAGTGCCAGCAGATCTGCAGTACTGGAACCCTCAGTTATGTGATTATATTTCTCTCAGCTCAAGAAGGCAGTGATAAAATTTTTAAAATAGTTTTTTAGGTTCTGAATGTGAAACAACCTACAATATAGCTAGTTGATTAGGAGACTCTTTGCAAATGTAGTATGTACACCACCAAGTTACTGATGTTACATACCTACTGATTTTTATTTCATGTCCAGTGTGGTGGGAAGATATCAAACTAAAATGTTTATTCCCTGACTTAAACATAGCCGCTACGTTGACAGCACATTTTACCTCCTCTGTTCAACATGGGGTTTTTATTCAATTTCTAACTTCTAGTCAAATAAACACAAACTATCCAACTTGTGAAGAAAAGGACTGGATTGACTGTAACCTAAGAGCTTAGTTCTATGGACTGACCATTTAGTATTTATTGTATCTGTTTTGGATAATCCAGAATGTAGGCCCTCTCGAAGAGTTCTTTTCCATATTGAACATAATGAATGTTGACAACAGCCAGGCTGCATACCACAACATACTGTATATAGTTAGTTACCTCTTGAGAGCAAACCTCTGGCATCTGTGGAATCAGTCTTTCGGCTGTCACATTCAAATTGAAATTGTTGGGCAGCTGTTTCGCTAAACTTTTTTCACAATTAATTTCTGAAAGACTCTATTATAAGGGAACTGCGTGACATGAACATGCAGTACAATGTGGCACACAAGGTGTCTTTTCTCACTTCTGCTCACAAATTTTCCTTTTATTGTGAGGAGCTTATTTTTAATATTTTTTGTATATAATTAAATAAGGCAATTATTTGTGCTAAGAAGTTAATTTCAAGCACAAAACATGTTCTCAACTCAAATCACGTTAGTTGGTTTTTCTAGTAGAATAATGTAGCTTTGATGTCAAGTAACTAGGTGTTTCAGATATTAGGAAAGCACTTAAGATTCTTTTGCTGTTAAAACTAAGACTGCCGAATTTGTGTCCGATTCTTTATTTTTTATTATGTGAATTGAAATTTATATGAAATCAAATTATTTTACTGGTAATTGTAAATTTTTTATAACAACAAAAATTTATTATGTTAAATTAACTTTCTCATAATCTGTTACCTTGCTAAAAAAAAAAAAAACCATAGTAGTTCTCAGTATTGTTACAGACTTGGAAATTCGCATGTTCAACAACCTGCCGACTGGACTCCACAGTCCTGTGTACTCTCTGTCCTCAAATAATTGTTCATTGGCTGTTGCTCCAATGAGTAGCCAGTTGTACGTCTGAAAATGTAACACGGCAGTCAGTTAAGTGTTTTCATGCAGGTCTTTTATTGGTTCACTGTCCGCAAGGTAGAGTTTCAGTAACAGTGACCTAATTCCGCAAGTGATTAATGTGTACGGGAGTTTTAAATCTAACATTATCTCAAATGAAATCGCGAAATTTCCGGGTTTCTATGTACAGTATAGTTTTTCATTCAGTGTGGAGAAAATAATAATAAAAGAGGTTGATTTGCGTGGACATTCCAATTTCCAAACATTATACAGTAGTTACAAGTCTACAAACCTTGGAGCCATTTTTGCGTGGCCTCTCTGGGGACCCTTTATTAGCAACGGA
The DNA here is from genome assembly GCA_003012365.1 of Medauroidea extradentata. Taxonomy (NCBI): domain Eukaryota; kingdom Metazoa; phylum Arthropoda; class Insecta; order Phasmatodea; family Phasmatidae; genus Medauroidea; species Medauroidea extradentata. The sequence goes on along the minus strand of PNEQ01130522.1, from coordinate 7,569 downwards.
GTTGTCTGTAAATCAACAGTGACCTATTTGTGCCTGCAGTGATGTAATATTCCAGTTTGAGCTGTGTGTGGCTATTTTCTGCACTTTCCTCTCTCTGCTGGCCGATATGTCAGATGGGTGCTACTTGCTTTTTGGGTGATGACATGCGGTTCCTAAGTTTAGACATTCCTGAACTCTGAGGTAGTAAGTAAAAGTGCTGGAGCCAGACAACCTGAGCCATATAGGTAAACTGTAATGCGTATGACATTTCAAAGTTACGGTTAGGCATACTATCTTGTGTCGCATGCAATCCATATCATCCTCTTCATCCTCAAATTGGTTGTACTGGAAACTAAATGTAATGTCATATAATAATTTTTAATCAGTTTTAAACTATTTGTATTTGTACAATAGTACATTAAATTTATGTAACTGTACCTTTTTTTTTTTGCAGTACAAATTAGTTAACACTAAAAGTTACTTACTCAATTTTTATTAGTTTTCACAATTTTAGTTAACAGTGTAAGAAAGCAAACCCAACTTCAATGACTGCGTACAGTATTTAATTTATTGACGTTGGAGAGGGAAACAAGAATGGGGGGAAAACAGCACCTTGTGGTAGAGACTAGCAGTACGTCACAACTACAAAATAGTGCCTCGATACTTCACTTTCATACTTGGCCTTGCACACTGGCAGAAAAATTTTAGTGGAGAAAGTTAAATGTCTTAAAAAGTTTTCAAAATTTTCCATGCTTGTTTGCCCATGCACACCACATTTGCACTTAAAAATAACAGGCCAGACCCCTGCATCATGTCTGGTTGTGTACACAGGCAATTTGCTTAATTGCTTCTGCCATAAATTACAAGATAGGTTCTTAATATTTTCAGCATCAGGAGTGCGCTCCTGATGACCTACTCTTATTACCTGGCCTGACTTTGAGATAGCCTGGTGACCAATCACCTTCTCATGTTCCACTCTTAAGGCCACTGGATACTACTGGTCTTAATGTCTCACCATCTTTCTCTACCTAACTCTTTTTTTTCCTCTCTCTCTTTAAATACTCATGCAAAAAAATGCTATCTACACCATATAACATACCACTTGATACCAAATGTATCTACATGTAGTGTAATTTTTATGGTGATTTCTTTTGTTTTAAATATTGGGTCACCCCAAAAAAACAACTTTCCACACACACACAACCATAAAAATATTATTAAAATATTTTTAAAATATTTGTATTTTATAAAATTAAATTAGAAATATTATGGTTATGCTACCCTGTTTTTACTTTTTTTGTGATATTTATTTTTTAAACTTTACGAGAGCAGATTTCACAAATCTGTTCTGCAGTTTTGTTCAAAAGTGTCTTTGCAGTGGTAGCAAATTTTTTTAAGACAGTGAATTGTATGGTTTTGATTCATATATCAATTAACAAAAACTTTCTTATTTATAAAATTAAGACAGTTGTGTTTACTAACTTGAAAAAATTTGCTGATCAGGTGTAAATTATTTTAAACAAACCTGCCTATCAGATATTATATATGTACTCTTGTTTAGGTTTAAAATATTATTTATCGCGAAAATAGTAGAAACGGGGAGCATGGCCTTATTCTTGGAATCAATTGTTTCCACAAAATATTTTGAAAGATAAATTGCACTTTATGAAATTTACTAACAAATTCTCAAAGATAGCATTACCATAAAACAATACTGCAGATTCATCAGTCCTTCTTGGACATACAAAATATAAGAACAATAAACTTATTGCTATAAAAGTTTTTGCAGTAAGATTTTTGTTTTGATATATTTTAGTGCATTTTCCTTCATTTAATATAGTAAATTAAGTAATATAGTCTAGGCCAAAAGCTTGTATATTACCCTTGTGTGAAAAAAAAAACTGTTATGAGGTAGGTTTTCAGGTGTTATGTTGTATGGCAATGTTTCAAATAGGCAAAATTAAACACCAGCTGACATCATCAAGGTGTAAGAATGTGACAAAAGTGAACATCATATACCAAGAATAGAATCCATTGAATGCAATGAACATATTAAAGGACTCTTAGCAGAGTAGGACAAAAGTAGTGAAAAAGGACATTAGGTAATGAAGCAGGCTGTAACAAATGTATCTGCAGTGGTTGTGAACAGGTAAAAAAATAGAACACGTAGTTACATTCATACTAGAGTGAATGTTCTAATGTAGCTGGTTGTAACAATGCAATCAGTAGTGTAGTGGGATGTTGCAGACGGGTCTGAAATGTAATGTTAGAGATAGTAACATAAGAGCCAACAGTGTGGAGGGTAGCGACAGTTTAAAAGGTATTAACAGAGGGATTCATTGTGTACAAAAATATTCACAAAATCTTTGACAGTATTAGCTGAGAGTAACTAATAAGGGATCAACGCTGTTAACATGTATAGATAAAGGCATTGACAGTGTAGCACATAAAGACAAAATAGCTCTGTCTTACGTATATGGAGAAAGAGTTGGAAACTGGTAAGGTAGTGGCAAAGATAGTTACTGTAGCATTTTCTGACAAAGGTTTTGTCAGTGTAGAGCATTGGAAAACGGGTGCACAGTGTAGTGATTCTTGACAACGACGTTAGCAGTAGAGTAGCTGGTCAAAATGTTGGGTCCATATTGTAGTGTACATTGACAAAGACATTGGCAATGCTGTAGATTAGACCTGAGTAGTCTAGTAGGTACTAAGTCATTCAGAGGTGCCAACTACTATGGATTATCCGTAGTTTATACGAATTACGATGTTTTACCACAGAAGTACGGATTCTGTTGATAAACTATGGATTTATTATCTTCTGCCTGACTGTAAATAAACAGACATGTTCCAGTGTGTATGCATGTATTTTGATCCATAGCTGTGTGGATTGTATGAAGCTCTATTTCTTCTCCCACGCTCTGGCACACCGATAGTGTTTTGTTTCTCACGTTTTCAGTTTTCCGAAACAAAATTTTGACGATGGTAGCGTATTTACAAATTAGTTTGTTTACACTTTTGCGCGGCATGCATTAGAAAAATCTATCTCATACAATTGATTGTTCATATTACTTCGGGCGTGGCTGCAGACTTCCGGCCTATCGATTAGTTGTTGATGTTGACTCATGCAGTTGAATCGAGTCATGGGTGGGTAAGGAAAATGAAACGTGTTTTTGTCCATACAAGTATCGTTCAGAATATTCATAGTTCGAGACATGTTTTTTAAGTGCTTCAAATGTATCTCAACAACACGTCTTTTGTAAATTGTGTAAATGTGACTTGAACACTGTGGCAGAGATGCCGCCATCATATTTATGGTAAAATAAGTTAAGTATTTTCGAAGCTAGAAATTTGGAGGGAAAAATATGTATAAATTAGTGATGCTGTAGATCCAACAACAAATGTCGAAGTTACAGGCGAACAGGTAATGTGATTGTGTATACAATGTAAGATAGCATGTTCACTATGGAAAACTACTGAAAACTATGGATTTTTCGCAAAATTACTACTGAAAGCTTTGATAAATGGTTGGCACCTCTGAGTCATTCACTGTACTGCTTATATTGACAAAAGTTTTAGCAGTAAGTAGTGACTAAGTTGTCAACAGTATAGTGGGTTTATATAGGGTTAGGGAGTTTACTCTGTATAAACCCATGGTTTTCCAATCTCCTTTATCAGTCACACTCGTGTTTCTGAACCCTGTGTGTCTACCGAAACATCATAACACTGTCTGTCTGGCAAACTACTGTGTTTTGTTTCGTCTCATCATTGTGTCGTTTGTTTTTTCTGTTTGTGTCTGATATTTGTTGTGCTTTGTTTCATCTCTTTGGTGTGTCGTTTTGTTATTTTTCTGTTCGTGTCTGATATCTGCTGTGTTTTTGTTTCGTCTCATCATTGTGTCGCATGTTACTTGGTGTTTTTATTTTAATTTTTTTCATTTATTTTCTGTTTGTTCCTTGTTTTATTTGATCCGATTCCATTTTGGAATTTCATGTTGTGTATGTATCCAGTTGACTAAAGCATACTATGCTTATTTATGGTTTTCTATTATTTATTTAGTTTTCTTAAAGTCATTCATTTTGCAATGGATGTCCAAGCAACTAAATCCTATCATGCACTCCCATTGCACGGTTCTTTCAAAGATCAGTCCAATAGATAGTGACTAAGGTTTTTACAGTATATTGTATTAAAGTTGTCAGCAGTCTAGCAGGCAGTGACTTAGGTGTCCACATTTAAATGGATTTTGATTATGAAGTCGTCTGTCCAGTAGGTAGTGACTAAGTAGTCACTAAGATTTCTACTGTGTAGTGTAAATTGACGAAGTCATCAGGAGTCCAGTAGATGTAGTGACTAAGATGTCTATAATGTAGTGTATATTGACAAAGTCTTAGCAGTACAGTTGGTAGTGACTAGGGTGTCAACAGTATAATGTATATTGTTAATGTGTCGGCAGCTCAGTAGTTGTAGTGACTAAAGTGTCCAGTGTATAGTATACATTGGCAGAATTGTCAGCAGTACAGCAGGTAGTGACTAAGGTGTCTACAGTGTAGTGTGCATTTACAAAGTTGTTTGCAGTCCAGTAGGTAGTGGCTAAGGCGTTAACATTGTGGTGTATATTGATAAAAGTCGTCGGCAGTCTTCATCGTAGCATACATTATCAAAGTATGTTGGCTGTTTTGTAGGTAAATTACTAAGAGGTTAACAGTGTAGCATATATAGACGAAATGTGACAGTCAAGTAGGTAGTAAATGAGTATACAATGCTACGTATAATGGTAAGTCGTCTTCAGTATATTAGGTAATGATAAAGGTGTCCTATGTATAGCATATGACAAAGTTTTCGGTAATGACAAAGTGGTCTACAGTATAGTGTATATTGACAAAAGGTGTTTGCAGTCAAGTAGGTAGTGGCTACGGGTTTAACAGTCTACTTTATATGTACAAAATACATTGGTCCTGCACTAGGTAGCATCTAAAGAAATGCAGAGTTTAGTTGATATTGACGAACACATTGGCAGTGGAGCAGGTATTAAGTGGTCCACACTCACTGTAGAATATTTCGACAATGTCGTCAGTGCAGTTGTTAGTTACTAATAAGGTCCACAGCGTAGCGAATGTGGACTAGTTTGTCGGCAGTCTAGTTAGTAGTGACGTGTACATAACAATATTTTAGTAGTATGAAAGAGTGATTGGGGTCTACATTGTAGCATGCGTTGACAAATGCATTGGCAGAGTAGTGATGAAGAGACAGAAGAGGAATATATCGGGCAGAAGTGGTCGTATTTATGTTGTTAGTCTTACCGGCGAGGAAGTGATTTGTTGACTTCTGCAGCATCTGGTGCGGGTACAGCTCGTGCAGTTGCGAACGTGATTGTCGAAGCCTAAAATAGTGCTGTACCTAGGCAATACAGAGAGAAGTTCTCGTCTAGCACACGGTCGTGTAGCCGATTACGTTTAATCGGTTGTATGCTGAACTTTCGAACTTGTTCACAGTGTACTGATGTGTTGTAATAAAACACAGTTTGAACTGAGTTTCTGTGTGCGTTTTTTTTAAATATTGCATGACTTTTGGATCTCGGAAAATGGCTGAAAACTTTTTTTTCTGACTGCTGTATCTGGTATAATACCTACTTCTGAATTCATTAAAACAGAAACAGAGAAACATTAGTTTGACTTTGTGCCTTACTTTCTGCAAGTAAAATTGTACTAAGGTAACTGCTTGCCCAGTATAAAAAACTAAAACAGAACCACTTCACGCTGGGGAAACATGCTAGACGCCGACTTACGTGAGCACAGCAGTTAGAAGTGAATGTGGAATGTTTTAGCAGTTAGCACGAGCTGGGGACGGTCTTAGTGGTGACGTAATACTTGAACACCGCCTTCTTTAGATACACGCGTCCTCCGTGTAAGAACGGAACAAGCGGCACACCCACGTCCACTATGGAAACTGCGGGCTGAATGTTAATAGGGCTATTATTTCTCCCGGTCGGAAACTGAGGCCTAGTATTAAAGCCACCGCGGTGGTGCAGATGGTACCAATTGTTGACGTTTGTTTTCAATCGATTGCTTGTTTATTTTGCGTGTCGCAAGGCTGAGAGATGCCGCAGAAGTGCGGGCGATCTAGGCTCTCGCGTCTCATACATCACTGCCTCTTCGCGCAAATCACAAATTGAGCTGTTAATAGTTCACCTCTACAGGAGCGTTTCAATTAAAGCCATGATCCATAATTTTGACCGTTTTTAAGGTAATTATTTTTTAATTCGTAAACGAGAGCAGATATCGAAAAACTGTTGCACAGTTTTGTTAAATATCGGTATTACTCTGTAGTAATTTTTTTTGCTCAAAAAGTATATAAATTTGGTAAATTAGTTCATTAATGATTATTTCCTTAATTGCTTAATTAGCTGAAAACATTGTGTATTTTGTCTACAGAAAATTAATTAACACAGTATACACTGTTTTAAACAAAACTGTGTAACAGTTTTTCAAAATGCTCTCGTTTAAGATTTAAAAAATAGGTATCGTAAAAGCAGTAGAAATGATGGATCATAACTTTAAAGTTCACTCGCTGAATTAGGGTAGGTTATCTCAGTAACATGACCAGGTTTTGTCGATCGTCAGGATTTGTTGATAACCTGCAAATAATACTACGTATAATTGTTCAAGGTTTCAAGATGGCGAGAGTAAAAAAAAAAAACCTACATGATTAATAACGCCAAATGCTACGTCCCAGTGCATTCTTTACACATCTTTGTTTTTATATTTAAATATGACATTAGTTCTGGTAGTTTTTTGAGGGGCCATCAGTTGAAATTTCGAACACAAGAAATTTTACTCGGGTTAAATTTGGAACACGCTCTTGAAATCTTGGTTGACCCGCCCTCCCTTCGTGAATTTTCATTAGTGAAACTATCATTTTATGGTGTAATATTAAAGACGTACGTGCCTAAACCCTTTAAGTGCGGCGCGTACTACTACACCCTCCAAGTGCTTTTAAAAACACAGTTTCTAAGCCCTCCAACATGGCTAAAAAGGGCTTTTTCAGGCTGCCGTACTTCAGAATGTACTACCCGGATGTATGTGAAACTCGTAAACGTGCGTAGAGCTTTGCTACAGACTTCTTGTAGTAAAATTGGATTGACGAGAATTTAGCATGCTAGTTCAGTGTTTGGCTCGTAGCGATGCGGGGTTCTATGAGTTATTCAAGGTCGCCCTTTCCAGCTACGTCGCTTCGGAGCCTCTAATGCGCAGGTTGGCGGCGTCCTTAATAATCTTCGTCGAGATATTCATGGTAAAAAAGGACCCTAAAACACCCATTTTCGCCATTGTCAGCCGCGACAAAATAGCTCGAAGGCCGTACTCTCTTGTTTATACCAATTTAGCGTATATCAAGATCACGGTCGTAGAAGAACAGGTCTGGACACTCGCCTGGATATTTGACCCCCTTGTTGTTTGGCTGTAGTTCACCAAGTTACCGAGAATATTGTGTTTTATTGGCGCTGATGTTACGGCGGTCGGACTAAACTCCGCCCACTTCCTTTCCGCTAAGATAACCAATTTATCAAAACGTATTATTTATCAATTTACGAAATAC
>PNEQ01130521.1:0-11155 GCA_003012365.1 Medauroidea extradentata | reverse complement strand
CATAGATATAAAAGCTGTAGAAGTCATTAAAGTCTCAAAACCACAATACCTTATACATTCAATACATAGACAATTAAAACTTACATTCTTCCTGGCACGTGGTAACTATGGTCATAGAATAGTAAATACCTAGGTTCATTGACAAATAAATTGAAATTTATACGCATCTGTAACATTGGACAAAATGCTATGTTACATTTCTAAGTCTCGAATTCGGTTGCTTTGTAAGCAAACTTGGCATATTAAACTGCCTGTGAACGATGAGCACTTCCAGGAATATAGCTTAGATTGTTCTGTCAACACCTTTCAGACGACCAACGTAAATATGGGAAAACTTTACACTTCAGAATGCATCGACGGTGCTTCAGTGCGAACAGTTCTGACACAATGTGGTAATGGTTTGAATGCATGTCATAGAAACTTTAAATTATTTTATCTTCTACCTCATCCTCGTATTACTGCTACAGGATATTCGGAAAGTCAGTGCCTAATCTCTAGAGTTTGTGTGTGCCAGTTGTAATACAAACGGCATATACTTAATTTAACAAACTTATCATTTTACCGCTAATTACGTACAAGGGACAAATTTCTAGGCTACTTACGTTGGTTATACTTTATCACAAAACCCGTATGCACTTAACAATAACAATAATAATCAAATTCCGGTACATTGACAATATGCAACGTGCTTTATAGGTATTTTAACACCCCTGCGTTATCTGGGTATTCGCATCATGAACACTATTCAGCAGGGGCGAAGCGTCCATGGAAGCAATGGAAGCATTGCTTCCCTAATAATTCTCATCACTTACTAAATAATAAAATAATATAACATTTTATAGTGGAACATAATTTATTTACACTGCAGTGCTTGGTTTATTTGGCTACGAAGATGGTGGTGTCTTGTTTCGGGAAATTGCTTGGCCATGGAAGCAGTCGTGTCCTCTGCTTCCAGACCCCAGGGCTATTGCGGCCGATGAATGGCTCAGCGGGGGTGCAAGCGGACCCGAGTTGTAGCGAGGGCTGGAAGCAACCGAATGACATGCTTACTACACGAGGTTAGCCGAATGACCACACCGAACTTGTACGAAGGAGTAGATATCGACCGCTTTATGTCTGTACCTCTGTATACAGATTCGCGCGCACGTGGCTGCATTTCTATACGTAAATATTCAAGTTTTCGATAATAAGTGTAGTATTTTTAAATCGACTTTCTATATATTTCTGTATAGTAAGGGCTGTATCATCGCAATGTGTAACTACATAATGCTTTTCATCAAGACGTTAGTAAGAATCTTCTGTTATTTTAATTGCAACCTATGAAAGGTAAGAAAGCCTGTACTTAAATAACTGGTTGTTCTTCTTCGTTTCCGAGAAAAAAAAGCCATATTAATTGGTCAACGGGGAGGGGAGTTAATTAAGAATTGTTTATTGTTTTGATAATTTTTATATTTGTATGCGATACGATTTGTTTTGTAGAGACGGATTGTGACTATTTTTTACTACAATGACAATTTTTTAGCCTTCATAATTTTTGTATAATTGCATGTCAAAGTCGAAATTTGCAGAAAAAAACGGTTTTATACTAGACAGAAAAACTTACTTACTGAAATGAAATAATTCACACTAAAAACAGTGTCACGAGCAACTTCAAGACATGTATAAAACAGCATTTAATTGGTTTTTGCATTTTAAACAATTTCAGATAATTAGCAATTTTTTATTTAAATTCAGTAGTTTAAAAATATATAATTTCTGAAATATGAATAAACGCTCAGCAAATCACAATTGCATTAATTTGAACGAAATGGTCCAGTGAGTAGTAATATCGTATTTGTTGCACTTTGGTACATGTTTGCATTGCATCACTGTCTTGTGTTATGCATGCTCTTTTAGTTTTAAGATTACATGCTTTCGTAAATATATTAAATTGCTGGTACGCATTCATCCGTTTTAATGTTGACTACTGATCTGTATTCAGTCTCTCATTGTTGCTAAGCACTTAAAGCTAGAAAATAATTGCTCTAGATTGATATTTAACCATATAATAATGTATTTTTTCGTTATTAAGTAAAAATGTAACTTCTCTTTAATTATCAGCCTACAATTCATACATACTAGCATTATTTAGTTATGAAGTAAAATAAGACCATTATTCCAACTTACTTTTTGCTAACTATCGGCCATAGTCTACACATAATAATGTTAAGTCAGTGGAGTAAGCTGAGCCGCGGGGAGGGTTTTTTTTTGCAAAAAGTTATTTTATCTATAAAATTTTTATATTTATACCAGAGATATATTCAATGTTAAGATACAAAAAACTGTTTAAATAACACCATTTTGCACCTAGAAATCAAAATTTTCCCGGGGGAGGACCCCCCTCTTTATTAAGGGGTACCGGTGTTCCTATACCAGTTGCTTCCCTTTCTCTAAAACTCACGCCTCGCCACTGCTATTCAGTGATGTAAAAATACATCTCCGGCTATAAGTGACAGGCTTACAGTTGGTCCAAAGACGCTATTTCTGCAGATTGAGCGATGAGTTTCAAAACCCTCTGCGTAATAATTTAACTTTGAAATTATAGTAATATAGGTATAGTACAATGCTTGTTCATTTATATTTTGAAGTAAAATTGCGGCGTGTTTTGCCAAAAAAATTATCTCGATAAACATGAGCAATATCAGCTTAGTTCTCTACCGACAACAGATGAATCTGTGCTCTTCTTCAATCTGTCTTTCAAAAGTCCAATAGTGATTTACATTGACGGTCAACAAATGTGTATTCTCAATCTGTCTGATCGTTGTTTTGTATTTCTTTGATGCTTCTGCCTGCATATAAGTGTCCTTGAAATGAGATGATAACGGTGAATGACAGGAGATGTGCGTGCGAGTGTTTTGTGGCTATTATTATTATTATACTTTATCCATTTAAGTGTGCCAGTAGAGATACATATTGACAAAGATTATGCTGTTTAGGCTTTGGTTGACTGGAAGCTTCACATTACGACTGTGCCAAAATGAAGTACCAGTCGTATTTTTTTCAATTTCTCAGTTTAAAAATATTTATACCGTGTTTTTAGAAGGTAATGTCGGTGTTTAACACTTTATTGCTGTCCTTTAGTGCATAGTATAGGCCTACAAGTATATGTGATTCCTGCCTTGTCATATAGCAACTTTTTGGCGCAAAAACGTATCAAATAGCCTAATCGTTGGTAGTTACGTCATAGCGGCCGGCATATCGGCTAGTAAGTATATTTAAAACACTCGAACAGCGGAGTGATACACGTAACCACTTTATGATGGGCAGAGTCATAGCCGTCTTTAGTAGAAGCAGTGTTGCCAACCGTTATGTATTGTACTATTTATGGTGTAATTTTGGTCTGAGATAGTATGTAATAAAGTAATTTATAATAAAATGCAAATTGGCACAGATCATTTCTGAATTCGACTTCCGAGATGCATTAAGATTTGGAACATAATGTTTTATCAAAACAGCACTCCTGTACATGTTGCATTTTTAATTAACTGTGCTATATTGCTCGCAGTGTGTAGAAAGCAGCTATTTAGTAAAGTGACTTGCGTAGTAATTGTTGTGTATTTGTAAATACTGTTTTTCCAAGATAACTGTAATATTTTCTCAATTTAATGAAAAAGTTTGTGTAGTAGTGTAATTTTGTGTGGAAATCTTTAAAAGTAGTATAATTTGGCCTCCGTGTCGGTTATTTTTCTCTGCTGTACATAATTTTAAATGAGTGCCTCTTCACCAACAAATCTAATCTACCTACAAGTGAGTTTAGCATATTTTCCTCAAGAACGCTACCAACTTTGAAGAGCTACTCTCAACACTTTAACTGAATATTTTCGCCGCCTACAGCGAAGGATTTCATCGGTTCGAACAATTCTCTTTCTTATTGCATCAAGAAGAGGGTCCCTTTTTCTTCTCCATGTTATGAAACTGTGAAATCCTATCTTCTTTTTTCGAGACGGAGCAAGAATACTATTGCGTATAAAATATTCTCTTTGAGGGATCGCCTCTTCTACGAGAAGATCGTCGAAACACAAAACGTTGGAGCTGTGTTATCGGATTCCGTTTCGTCATAGTAGAGAGAGAGGAAGAGAGAGGGAGAGAGAGAGAGAGAGAGTACCTAAATCGTAAACCATTGGTTCTGTGGAAGAACTACAGATTTGTTCTTCGACGGTGTTATCGAATTCGAGTTTCATCTCCACTGCTGTTGCACAGAGAATCGCACCACGATAAAGCTTAACTTATTTTCGGGGCCTAATTACAAACTCCCCTCATTGCGTTAGTTATGTCGTCAAATTTTATCAAAATGACGTTCAGCGATAATTATTTGATGTCGATCTTTATCGCAGTTCATCGTTACTCTCATCAGTCGGAGTATTGCGATAAAATGTGTACGTAATATTCAACCTTTCCAACTATGAACTGCATATATTAGTTTATTGAGAAGAACAGTTATAAGCTTAAAAATGTTTGCAGATCAGATTATCTTCCAGTTCTTCCTGCATTGGGAAATATACTTTTTAGCTTAAAAAAAAAAATCCTGTGGGATAGATATTTAACTTATTTTTATAATTCCCTCTTAACCTAAAACGCTTGAACGGATTTCGGCGAAACTCGATTTAGAGATCTCCTAGGTCCTGAAGTGATATATCAAATTCTATTTATTATTATATAAAAATGAATAATTTCTGTGGGATTTAACTTTTCCGAGCTTAGGCGTGTGTGTTATATATCTATAGGTAGTTATGTATAAAATGTGACATATTAATGCTAAACATAAATGCTAAGCTCCGTTATTGTTATCAGATTTGGATGTGTTTCCTGTATTCAGCATTTATTATTCTTACTATTTACATTTACTTAACACAAATACCTGAGCTGTACTAAGTATTTTATTTACATATAATTTATTTTCTTTATATACTTTTGAGTCCAAATTATTTTTACGGGGAATTAATTAAAGCAATACATTTTATATTGTAATGTATACTCAAAATGTTTCAGTTTTAGTTCCATAATACACGCGGGCAAAGCCGCTGGCAACAGCTGTTACATTAATATTAAACTTTCTTACTTATTATTATAAAAACAAATAAATGTGCTGTGTAATATGTTACAGTGTTTCTGTCGTTTATTTTAACCTAACACTTGACATCTTGGCATACAGAATTGTATACAGTTGCAACACAATATAATTCTCTGTAGTTTTGTTCTGCAGTTTTTGTCAATAGAGCAGGGGTGCCCACAAGGGGGGATCATTGCGCAAGTTGCGCATTAAGAATATTTGGGGGGATTTTTTTTTCAAGAATAAAATGTTTGATCATAAACGAAAAATGTTTTCATGGTTGCACAAGTACTATCTTTGTATTACCTACAAAGTAGGCTAGTAAAAAACAGAACAGTTGTATTTGTTTACGATTGTTTTTACGAAATGGTAGCCTAAGTATCTCTCCAGTACTGAAGTGTAACTCGTAAGAAATTTGTTTTTGAGTTTTTTTTTGTGAAGGGGGGGGGGTGTTGAGATTTGCGCATTGGGTCTTGGGGGAGGGGGGGCGTCACCCCTGCAATAGCGTATCATCAGAGAACACAGAGGATTGGTTCTCTGTTCACAAAAATTCATTAATTTTTTTAGAACCACGTGAGCAAAATTGCTAGTAACATACATTATACAATAATCACAAACATGTCATTTACGGTGTTCTTAGTTTGAGGAGGTCTAAGTTTTAGAATGTCGCACTTTTCTTATATTTTAAAGTTTAAGTGCTATTAAGGCAGCCAGAACTATTGACAGTTTCATTTTTTTTTTTTTTTTTTTTTTACATTTCTAAAATTGATTACTGCATATCTGTTGCTGGCATTTCCTCCTCTAAATCTGCTACCACAAAATACCCGCTCTTATCTTTTCAGTTGTTACTTGTTTTAAAAAATGAATGCTATTAGAACCCTAATAATTCAAATATATACAAACATATTTTTTCTGCAGACTGGACTAGAAGGTTGCCGCGAGATGTGGATGGAGCAGCGGCAAAATGTAAACAGTGATACATTTCTAACTCTAATGGGCCAGACGCGGTACCCCTTTTAGCGTTCGTTGTAAGTTTGTACAATCTTTAGATTAATCAGATAATACCTTTCACTTTCTACGCTCGCATGATTACTATTAATCCGAAATCAATATATGACTAGAATACCGTAATATATAAATTGTATAATGCGTCCATGTATACTTGAACCAAAGAAGAATGATGAACACTTTGCCGTTTCTTCAAAATTGACAGTTAAATTTTTGGTAAGTATTTTCATTAAAATGTTATTAATTTGTATACAAATCGTAGCATAGATATATAACGTTGTATTATATGCATGAAAACTTTATTTTGTTTAAATTCACCGAGTGAGGTTAAGTGATTGTAAAAGTGGTCTTGTATTTTGAGAACTCTGGTTATATATCCTATCCAGATATGTAGATTCGGCTATCTACAATCACTTCCATGCTTGTATTCGATTGGTTCCTGAAGGTAGTTCAAATATGAAGAATTCTTAATTTTATATTTGTACGAAATATTGTTAACATACATTATTTGCGCTATGGAAAAATTTAAATTTGCGTAGTATTCCTTTAAGGCATGTCAAAGTCAATATTTGCTTGTTAACGGGCGCATATAACCAACTAAAACCAACAGACTTAGGGCCAGTTTCACCAACGAAGTTTAACTTTGCCACAAAGCGAGATTAACAAAACTCGACGAAGAGCTAAACCTGAGTTTAAGGTTTAAGTTACAGGTGTGTTCCACCAACAACACACCGAGTTTGTTACTAGAGATTAGTTAAACTTGGCTGCACGATGAATAGTGCGAGCTGAGTTGCCTTAATTGTGTCGGAAATACCCGAACACTAGTCGGAAACTGCCGAATGTGAGTTTGTGAATTGTTTCATTTGGAAATTTTGTTACAGCGTTCTTGAGGGGAAGGAGGGAGTGATTGCATCATACTATCTAGGGGGGGGGGATACAGCTAGGGGGCTAGGTACCCCTGGGTAAATTTGGAGCAAAGCCAGAAAGAAAGACCAGGGGAAGATGATCCAGCAAATATAATTTACATAATTTTAATGCTGTAAAGGCAAATGTTTATCTACATACAATTGTTTAATTATTTTCTCGCCTGTATATTTTTTGTTAACCTGAAAATACCAGACGTGAAACAGAACCTCATACACAGTAAAAAAAATTTGTAGTTTTACAAAGAAAATCTTTGGAAACCCAGTTGCCAAAGAAATTCCTTGTAATACTACGATGGTTGTCGTAATAAAATACAAAGTATATGTTTGTAAAATTACAAGGAATAGCCTTGCAGTTGTACTTTCAACAAGGAAAAAAAAAATTAATGCTCACTGCACTTCATAAATAACACTTAACTTATTTATCAAATAACTTTTGAATAAAGGACGTTTACATTAAATTATTTTGAAAATTTAAAAAAAACTTGGAGGTGGTAAGCGTCGAACCATTCTCCCCGCTCGTAGAACTTAACGCATTGTACCTCTAGACCACTGTGACTTCTGTACTGTCCATGTATGTAGCAATAAATGGGAATGGACCGATTGTTTTGACAAGCGGAAATGTATTTGGAAGTCTGTATCATCGTACTCTTCGAAATTATGATTTCTTTCTCGAATCCGACGAGGCAGATACACAGGAATGAAGTTTTCATCATCTGTATTGTCTTCAAATACCAAATTATACAGTGCTCGCGCCATTTTATAATGAACTTAAGCGAGATTAGTGACGTTACCCGGCCAAAATCGAGCAGTTAAAATTTAATCTCGTTTAAGACGAGAACATCGAGTTTAACTGCTTGGTGAAACCCAAAACATGTATAATCGAGATTAAGTGCCGATTAATCTAGATGAAATCGTTTAAGGGCGCGGTCTACCGCAATTTTCATCATCATTATTTTATTTTGTATTTGTACCAGATATTTTTTTCTTGTTTTAGACACAAAATGTGACTAAATTTGGCTCTTATGAATTTTTTTTATCTCTCATAGTTTTCGCGAAATGGCTTGTTAGTCATATTTTGTATGTTTCCGTTTTAACGACTACACTAAAACCAACTGATATACCAAACTAAAAAAAAATCACAGTGGATAAAGACATTGCAGGCTACAATGGCATGCTCATAAAATTAAAGAATAAGCATTATTTGTATTTAAAAAAAAATATATACAACTTTTTAAATTTTTATTTTCAGTTTCAGAAATTTTTTAAAATTCAAATAATTTTTATTCTTAAATTTCATGAGCATGTCATTGTAGTCTGCAATGTCTTTATCCACTGTGATTTTTTTGAGTTTGGCATATCAGTTGGTTTTAGTGTAGTCGTTAAAACGGAAACGTGCAAAAATATGACTTTAACAAGCCATTACGCGTAAACTATGAGAGATAAAAAAATTTCACAAGAGCCAAATTTAGTCGCATTTTGTGTCTAAAATAAGAATAAAAATATGTGGTACAAATGAAAAATTAAAAAATGGTGATGAAAATTGGTTGGTGAAACCGGCCCTTAGGAGTCGTCCTCGACTGGCGCATGGACGGCGTTGCAGCGTGTCACGCGTATTCTTTTACGCGAATCCGCTTAACTTTTTCATACTATGTTTATTTATGGAAAGAACGTACACTTGAAACTATGCGTCTATGATTTCAAAAATTCAGCACGCTTGTTAGAAACATGATTTTCGGGCCTCTCAAAATGGCCAAAAAAAGTTTTTTTTTAGACTGCTGTAACTTCTAAATATTACCTGAATTCGTAAAGTGAAAAATGAGAGACATGCGATGGTCGTTACTTCATACTATTCAAAAATAAAATGCTGTGGTCACAGCTTAAGGTCCCGTAAGAAAAATACTACAAGAGAAACCTTGCACGCCAGTTTGGCGCGCTGCGAGTAGAGGCGATATGCTTCTCGTCAAGCGTGGGACACTGGCTCTTATCGACACTGTTGCCACGCGTTAAAGGTGTAAATTGGACACCAGCGGAGACTCCTCTTAATGGGATGAATATTAGTTGTCACGGTCTATTTGCTTAAAAATATACAAACACAAAATGACTTACATTTGAATTATAAAAAAAAGTGAATATTAGGTAACAATCCTTTAATTTCAGCATTTATTTTAAAAAAATACGAAATTAGTTGTTTTGTAGTTTTTTAATTTTTAGTAACTAGCCCGCGATATGTACTTTTATTGAAAATTATTTCATTTAAAAAAATCTGTAGGTTTCAGTCGGTTTTATGCTACCGTAACATGCAGATTTTGACTGAGACATGCCTTTACGGGAATACTATTCAAGCGAAAAAAATGTCCATAGGAGAATAATTTGGTCACTATAACGTCCACAAAGCTAAAACTATTTCGTACAACGAAACCATAGAAGTATGGTTTGAGGTTTTCACTTTTTAGGTTGGTTTTCAGTTAAAAAACATAAGCACATAACATATAACATAACAGAAGAAACTGTGCACGACCAGACTCCTTGTGCAAAATTAGTTCACAATTGGATTCTTACTGTTATGTTTAACAAGTGGTATTTTTTTTGTATCTGAAATATTTCTTGCTGTATAAAAGTCAACTGAAGGCCACTGTACCAAGTGGAATCGTATTTGGAGATAATCTCTATATATAAAAATGAAAGCTGACTGATTGACTGACTGACTGACATATCAAACTGCAGCCCAAACCACTGGACCTAGAATCGTGAAAATTTTTGTGGGGGTTCCCTTCAGGTCATAGGCGAGCACTAAGAAGGGATTTTTCGAAATTCGACCTCTAAAGGGGTGAAAAAAGGTGAAATGTGTTTCCGAAGAAACGTCGATAGAGCTCGAACCCGACGGCCAATCATGGTGATTTTTACTTTAATAGGACACTCGTAAAAAAGCATATTAGCCAGTTTAAGGATTTTTTGAAGATCAACTTTTAAGGGGCTGAAAAGACCTTAAATGTGTTCCCAATCAACTATCGATATATATCGAACTCTTCGGGATAGAGAGTTGAGATTCACTTCAAAACATTGCTTACGTAAATACCCAAAAAGGAGTTTTAGGTTTTTTTGAAATTCGACCCCCAGGCAGTAAAAAGGGGCAAAATGTGTTTTTAATGAATCGTCTTTATCTTTGAAACACAATTGACTATCGTCGTGATTTCAACTTTAATTGGTTACTTTTACAAATGTCTATGACAGAACTCAAAATCGTTTCGAAATTCTTTATTTAAAGGGGTGAAAATACGTGAAATGTGTTTTCGATTATCCTTCCATATCTATAGAATCTATCGAGATATCGAAGTGCTCTTAACTTTAAATTGGTGCTTTTGTAAATATCCCAAGTACCATTTAAAATATATTTTCCGAATTTGGCCCTAAACTGGTTAAAAATGGGGTAATATGAGTTTTCGACTCACAATCGATATATATCGATCCCATAGTTTTTTATATAGAGACGTGATTTTTGTTTAGGATTGATGCTTACTTAAATACCAAAAAATTAATTTCAGGAATTTTCGAAATTCGCCACCTAAGGACGGGAAAAGGGGTGAAAAGTGGTGAAAAGCGTTTTCAATTAATCGTCGATATATCTTGAACCCAGCGGGCTAATGTTGTGTTTTTTACGTCCACGAGATACCAATAAAGTATTCTAAAACGGGATTCAAGGGTTTTTCGAAATTTACTCTCTTAAGTGGTGAAAAGACCTTGAACGTGTTTTAGGTAAATCCTCGATATCTATCGAACCCGTCGATATATACAATACATTTTTGCTTCAGGATGATGATTACAGAAATTATCGCAAAACGGTTTTCAGATTTTTTGAAATTCGATTTCTCAATACTGTGCAGGGGTGATATGTATTTTTTTTAGTGAATGATCGATTTTGATTCGACTGAACAGACTAGCGATGTGATTTACACTTCAGTTGGATACTTATACAAACGTCTAAGATATAAATTAAAATATTTCGAAATTCGACACCCAAAAGGGTGAAAAAGCACAAAATTTGTTTTCCATCAACCCACGATATCTATCTAACCAGTAGCGTTATTGAGGTGTTGTTCGCGTCAGAGTGATGCTTACGTAAATATTAAAAAAA
>PNEQ01130520.1:0-11155 GCA_003012365.1 Medauroidea extradentata | reverse complement strand
CTGGGACGAATTCCCAATAAAAACAGCAGTTAATTCGTAGCACAACTTGCTACGCGGCCATCTTGAGTTAACACTGGCACTTCTAGCCCTGAACCGGTTTCTTGGCCGCTGCATGTCTTGATGCAAGAATGACACAAGTTCACGTGCAGATCTCACAAGAACAACACGCTATGTACAACTATATACAAGTCACCAAACAATATGACAATGAAATATTAACTCGTTCTCTTACTTGTTTGTTTAAAATCGATTGCAAACTTTCACTCACACAAGACTAAAAAGCAGAAAAAATATTTAAATAAAATAATAGCATACAAATTTAAAAAAATATGATGAGATAGCATAAAATAATATTTATGTATAGCACTGACTAGCTGACTGACTGACATATCGAACTGCAGCTCCAACTTTTTTTTTAATTAGTATTATAAGGTAATTAAAAAGTGGTGAAATGTGTTTTATAAGATTCGTCTACATACATAACTCGAACATGACAGCCTATCGTCGTGACTTTCACTTCAATGAGTCACTCATAAAAACATATTAGCCTATTTAAGGGTTTTTGAAAATTCAACCTTCAAGGAGGTGAAAAACCTGAAATACGTTTCAATTAATTATATATATATATATATATATATATATATATATATATATATATATATATATATATATATATAGAACCCTTAGGGATAAAGAGTTGCTTTTCACTTCGAAATCATGCTAATGTGAATACCCAAAAAGTAGTTTTTCGATTTTTCGAAATTACTCTCGAAGAGTGAAAAGGAGGAAATGTGTATTTTTTTGTTAACCGTCTGTACAGCTGGAACCCAATGGGTTATCGTCGTGATTTAGACTTCAATTAGATACGTCTACAAATATATAACGTAGGACTTCAAAAGTTTCGAAACCCTTTAACTATGGAGGGGGGGGGGAAGACGTAATATAGGTTTTCGATTATCCTTCCATAATTTTGGAACCAGTTGAGATAACGAAATGCTGTTTGCTTCAGAATGATTGTTACGTAAAGACTGAAAATATAATACAAGATGTATTCCAAATTCGATTCCATAGATGTTAGGGAAAAGGTAAAATATGTTTTCGATTCGTGATCGATATGTATCTATCTCACTGAATTTTTACATATTTACTCGAATTTTGCTTAAAAATTTGAAACGCGGTTTATTCATTTTTCGAAATTTTACACCTAAGAGGGTGAAATGTTATGAAATGGGATGAAAGGTGCTGTCAATTAATCGTCTATATGTTATAAAATCAACGGGCTATCGTAATGAATACGTAAATGTACGTTAACAGATGTCATAACTTTTCTAAATCCGAACTCTTACAGCTGTGAAGGAATAAAACAAATTTAATTATTCGTTAGTCACACTTTGACCCATTGGGCGGTCGTCGTGATTTTCACTTGAATTATCAAAAATTTTAACACATGATGGTAAGATTTTGCTAAGTTCGATCAGTAAAAAGGAGAAAAAGCCCAAAACTTATATTCATTTACCCCGTGATATCTAACTAACCAGTAGATATATTGAGATATTTTTTCTTCAGAAATATGCTTATGTAAATTCTAAAAATAATTATAGTTTTAATTACGAGAAAATAGCTCTCAAATACCCGGGAAGGGGGGATATAGTACTTGTAAACCTCTCAAAGCAGACGATCGAAATAAAGTATAGCATTATAGAAGTAATTTATGCGGAAGTTAATATTCTGCATTAATTCCGTTACATATGGCTATACAATTTCTGTGTGCCAGATGACTGAATATTTTATTTATAATTAACTTTAGATGATACGTACTGAGGGCACTGTAATCAATAAAGGCGCTCGATGTAAACAAACACTGTACCAAACAATTTAGCAAACAAACAAAATATTGTGAGTTAATTGAGTTACTTTTTTAAGCAAGGAAAAGAGGGGGCAAAACGAATTATAGAGGGGCATAATGGGACATACGAAAAACATAGAAAAACAACTACTAAACTTTGGTGTGTTGCGCGTGCGTCCGCAAAGTTTTCAGCTGATTTTTTTTTTTTTTGGAGGGAGGAGGGTCAAATTTTTTACTATACCGAAACGAATTACTGTTCAAGGGAGGTGGGAGGCAAATACGGGGTACAGTAGCATAACAGGATACCAAAAAAAATGTGTTGAACAATGTTCCTTTTCAAAATGTTTTTTAAATGGACATTGATGACTTCTTACATCATTTTGTCCATTTAGCACTTTTCAATTTTTTTTTGTTCAGAAATACAATCGCATTAAATTTAAATCCCCATAAACGAAGTTGCGGGAACCGGCTAGTTTATTCTATAAATATACTTGTAAGATTTTAAACGAAAAACTTGAGGTGCATGCATTACATAATAGTGAGGAGTGTAGTGAGTGGTTGTCGAAAAAAATTGCAGTGTATGTTAGTGACTTGGGTTGACTATTTTTACTTACGTCATCTATTGCGTGCGCCCTTTCAATCTTACAAGTGTTTTCATAAAATCAATTATTATTTTCAGTTAGTTTTAAAAACGTGATATATTAAATCAATTTTATTTACATATCATTTAATGTCAGACAGCATTTATTTGTGGGAAATGCTTGAAAATGCGTAATGCGTGTGATCAAAGATTTTAATATTCTGAAGAATACAAATCTTTACTTCATCACACTTGAAAATAAATTATTTACACAGTGTACCAGGCCTATACATGTACTTTGAGAGCCACTATTATGTATTATTTGTTGTTTGAAAGAGCAGAAACTAAACAAGAATATTGCATTATTAACAAGTGTTACTTTAAATGTAAAATTTAAATTCCAGGTGTAACGGAATAGCGGTGGAAATGCAAAGGTGAATGGAAACGGTGGATCCCGAGGAAACCCCAGACCTATGGTCATGCTGAAAATCTAACCCAGTTCATATGGGCAAGAGACGAGCACTCTAAACGCTCGACCTTCAGAACTAATTATTTGAAATAGTATATTTGTGACAACACATTTAAATAAATAATGCCCTTGTGTACAAACTGAACTCACAAAGCACGGGCGCGCGAAGTGCAACCCCGCACCCATCACAACTTTTATAAATATAATTTCATTCGTCGGAAACCACCCGTAGCGAAAAATGGTTTTCTGCAAAATTATGTGGGATCTTCTTATAACGTTTTGAAGTACACAACACAGCAAGTATTCATATGTGAAATCAAACGCCTTAAAATACATTTTAACGGCATATCGCGTTGCCCGTAAAACTAATAATATTACTTACTAAATGGGATTTTTTTTTCAATGGCTAAGCATAAATGCTACATTCAACAAACATGAATACTTAGCATCGTGGTACTCTCTAGTGTAATAAATAAAATTTGGATGAGTTTTTATCTGTAAGTTATTGAATAACGGTAATTGAAGTAAACGCGTGTGGCGTCGCCGCCAGACAACGTTATGGAGCCGTCACCCCGAGTGCAAACCAGATGTCGCGATGCGCAGAAACTTTCACAGGCTGTCCTCCAGTTTTGTTCACCTCCCACTCTTCCCACCACGGTCTGAGCTGTACAACCCTGCCGACTTCGTGAAATTCTTTGAAGCCCTAGGGGTAGGCTAAGTTATGGCAAGGAATACAGAGGACATGAATGAATGGTGCTTTGTTAAAAACACGAAATTATAATTTAAAAACTAAAAAAAGGAGGAATATGTACTAAAGTGTTGAGAGTGAACTTTGAAATAATATTTTATTTAGCAGCGGTAGTATGTCCCACAATGTAGAATGTTGGTGACAAAAATATATCTTTAATATGAAATACGTGGGGTGCTTAATATAAGTTGTCATATAATTTTATCACTAGCAATTCGTAAAGGTAGAGTCATCACGAAAAGTTAGTAGGGAATATCAAATCATTGCTATGGAACTGTTGTACTGTCATTAGAGCCAGTGATTTTTGGTGAAAAGAATTCTGCAACAATTTGTTTCTCTGCTTCATGGTCAGTGATTAGATGTTTTTAACTTTCGGCATCTCGGGGTCCTACCTGCAAATCACGGACGCATGGTGTCGTGGCACATTGTTCTGGTTGGTACAGTCAAATGAGCCACGCCTCTGCCCTATTATATTCTGCCAATAACCACGAACCAGAGTTGCAGGTGTACACGTAAGGCATTGAAACAAGTTGTTGCTAAATAATTTTCACAAAAAATCATTGGCTCTAATCTGTCATCGATGCTCAATACGTGTGAAAATTTTCAAATAATGCAAACGTCTGGAAGTGGGTAAAAATTGAATTGAAAGATTCCATTACAATAAAATTGCTGGCGAATCTAATAAAAGCGTGTTAGAAACGCATGAATGATGAGTCCATTAACAAATTATTGTGTTAATAAATGCATGCGCATTTACGTTAGTGCAGCCACAACGATTTGTTAAGAAAAATCCTGTGTTGATTACTTCAATGATATGATGCGAGAATAGAAATATATAAGGAAGGCAATGAGTGGTGTTTTTTCTTCCAGGTTGAGCAACGCTCGAGCGATTGAGTGACACGACTCTTGTAATCTTCATTGCTGCGCTTGTTGGTAGCCTCAGGGCAACGCGTGAGTTTATACAACTCGTGCTGTTTCTCTTCGCGTATCTTAGTGACGCTCCATATTGTGTGACGTGTAACAATGAATCATTGCTGTATAAAGAATCAGTCGGAGCAGCGTCAAGCTCTGGCATCCGAGCCACTCCATCAAGATATGTGACGTTGCTCCGAGGCTGTGCTGGTATGTGCTATATTGGGATGATGTCCCCCATCCTCTGGTACTATATTTACAATTTACAATTCCCTGACGCCTCAGCCTGATAACCTCTCACTTCCAAGTCAGTCTCCTCGAGGCAACACTGGATCTTAGAACTAATGCAGACTCTGGCGAGCGTGTCCTAAGCAACCTGTTGTCCTATGGACTAAGAATGAGGTATCTGCCTTGATGGTTTCTCCAATAGAAGGCAACATGGCGGAACCAAATTATAAAGGCGTTTGATTACTTAGCGCTCTGGCCTTTGGGGCCGAAAAGTTTAAGTTTCAGCGTGAAGAAAATCGGACAAATGAATGGCGGCCCAATGTGCGTTTACACATCCAACCGACCAAAGTAAGGATCAGAGTGGAAAATCTGTTAGTGCCAAGAAAATTAGGTAGTGTTACGGGAGATGTGACAAGCCATACGGCAAAGGTTCTCTCCTCAATGGTGGGTCGACAAGCTGGTTGCATAAGTGCCCGGGAGTAGACCTGGACAGATTGTTAGAGGTGTGGGTAGTGCGCCAAGGGCCCCTATTTATGCTATTTTAGTAAGTTTTATTTTTTTAATCCTGAAAGGGAGAATATATTGTAAAACCATTAAATAGAAATGTTAGACAGTGTTTGTACGTAACGTAATTTTTTAAACTACAATTTTATAATCTCGGCTAGTTATTGACTTAAAAATAATATTTAATAAAATCCATAAATGGCCAAAATTATATAAACTTATGTCATAAAAATAGCCTACATAGTACAAACAATTTCAATATATATCTATGTAACGGTTTTGCGATACCTGCTCCCTTTCAGGATATAAAAAAATCAAACTCTCAAAAACAGTATAAATAATAACCCGTGGCCTTAAACCAAGATGTGACTGAGTGAAGGGTCTCAGTCAGGAAACACATGTGGGCTGGTGAGTCTCTGGGATTGGTCCTGTGACACTACGTTTAGGTTAGCTTAGAATATTTTAGTTTATGTTGGTTTAGAATAGTTCAAATGCAACAAAAATTCCTCGTCTAATATAAGAACAGTTTTGTTATGTTAGGGAACGTGTATATTCTAACAAAACCGTACTTAGATTAAGCGAAAAGCACTTTTTATTAATATTAACTAACGCAATCTAAATGCACTGTCAGAGGCACGAGCGAAGGAGCGGAATAGATGTTCGCATAACGGTGCGCATGAGTAGCGACAGCTGTAAACTCAGCTGTCAGTGTCTCCCTACTGGCTGTTCATTTTTGTTGATACGTTTTTGCGCATCCGTTCTACGCAGGCATACTTTATCCTATTTTCCCCGACACTTGTGACAATTAGTTTAGAATATTTTAGATTAATTTACGTTAGCTAAGCTACTTTAAATTAGTTGAGGTTAGTTTAAAACGTTATAAAAGTTATGCTCTAACGCAAAGGTCTTGTTAGGTTAGCAAAGATAGCAAAAATAAAAAACGATGCTGCTCCGCAAATCGAACATTCGCTGAACGATACGTGCATAGATCAAACCAGTCAATAGGGAGACAGCGAAGCACACAACTTTACGCAACGCGTGAAATGTGGTGGATCCAGGGGCGCATGCTTCAGTTTTCAGTCGTATGCGAGTTGGAAGCCGAAGGCTCTTTTTCAGGACGTGAAGATTGTTTTTCCGTTCGGTTTTACAGTATTCTACATTATAAGACAAAAAAGTTTATCCGTGTCCTAAAAAACACCGCTTGGTTTCCAACGCACATGCGGCTGAAAACTCGAGCATAAGGCCCCGCCGATAAGTGCCGAACACGTACCACTGTTATACTGCCGAGACAAGTGCTCGCGGCAAGTGTGGCGTAGTGTGGCGATGCCTACGAGCCAGGGGAAACCAGCCAGCCAGGACGGTGACCTACTGCGAGCCTGCAAGTTTCGTCAGTGCGAGGATAATGAAGGGGCACCTGCTACAAGTTGCAGCATCGCCTCTCAGCCTATTGGACACACACCACGCCAACAAGCTTCATTATTTCTATCCTGCCATGTTTACAACACCACTATACGTTCATTACTCTACGCACCTGAAATATTACCGATTTCTATTGGACACATGCTAGATTACAAACAACTGTTAAGTTTGTGTCACTTTCGCAATTGGTCTTTGAACTTTTTGACCCCTCTTCAAGGACGCTAAGATAATAATAAACGATCAAACTAAATTCAGGCTTAATCTTTTTTTTTTGTCGTCCTTCTCCTGTCGACTATATTTCACTTAGGAATTTATTTTGTGTTGTGTATGTCTGTTCTTTTCTTTGTGTATCTCCTGGGATATGACTAGATTCCTTTCAGGAATTATCTGTATGTTTCGTGTCAGTTGGCTACAGGTTACAGACATTTATTCCTTTGTTTTTTTACTGTGGGTTTTTCTGCAGTACGGCAACATTCGCCTGCAATGGTGTATGTTCACTAAACTTTGATGTTCATTATTCAAAATGTATCCGTTATTAGTCGCCAAGTTTTACGTTCGCGTTACGTGATAACTCTGAAAAGACGAGAATATGTGCACAACACATATGACTGATCGCTATTTCAATATTGGTAAGATGTTATACAGTTATGAATTTATAGGAAGATAATGTATTTAACAAGAGCGCGATAATGATACATTTTGTTATGTGTTTTAAACAATCTAACAATACAATAAAAGCAGTAATTCCAACTCGAATCGTGATGCCCCGACGTAACATCTTGTCAACAGTAACGTCTTTAGAGACCGCATTAATGATACGGACAGACAGATTACGGAAGCATAACCAGCCATTACCTTAAGTTAGGAACAAGTCCAGCATTCACCGCAGCGATTCTGCAAAACCATAGAAAACCTAAATCAGGATGGTTATTCTTAAATGCGAGTCAAGTGTCTTACCATTTTACCACATCACAGCGCTTTTAGCGCTGAATTATATACCACGCACTCTTAACAAAGGCCATGGCTGACTCCTCTCCCAGCTCCGGTCATTGTACCAAGTTGTAGCACCGTCTTTAATGACTTCGCTGTCGACGAGACGTAAAACCCAACTACCTTACATAATCTTAATGTTATTAAGAATGTAGCAACAAAATGGACTGGTTCAAAAACATGTAGATCTATACCCGAGGTGAAGTTACAATGAAAGAAGGCAACTTATCCTACTGTATAGGCGCAGATGCTATCAGAAAAGTACTGTTAGGTATGTTTTGCTATGTATCGCTATGAAAATCATAGAGCATGAAACAAATATAATTTTAGTGCAGATTACCGTGAAAAATGTTTAAACTTTTGTACTTAAAATGGTATTTCTCATTTCCTCATGACATACACGACATCTATTAAAAATTTAACCGCATGCTATGCTGGAAACATTTCGGCAACCTCTGCGAAAATTTCGCACAATAACGACACTTCCAGATACGAAGACTGGTGTGAATACATACATGAAACCAATTGTAAATTAGTATTTATAGCCAAATAATTTCAAAGATGAGGAGGGTCGCTGGGAATTGACTGTGAAGATGAAGTGAATATTAAGCCTATAACAGAGATCTAAGTGATATCAAATAGTGTACGTGAATTAAAGCTGGCGGTTATTTTCGCCTTTGCATTATACATATTTGCATAGCGCAGAGGCTGCCAACCTTCACAGAGATATGGCCAAACCGTTGAAGAAATTCACGGACAACGACAAATAATTTTCATACTAACTACTTTTCATGAGCTCAACATTGATGTAATTTCTTGTGTTATAACACAAAGATAGTTTATTAAATATTTATTTACAGTATACAGTCTTCTTCGTTCATTATCCTCTTGAAGTTCAAACGTTATCTACTCAGAATTAATATAAGGAGCGTTGCTAAATATAAATTTACTATATAAATATGTTTATTTTAGTGCAAACTGTTTTGAAGTATAATGCAAATGGTTCAGCTTCGGGCGGGCAGTTAGTTTAAAACTCAGTGGCAGGCCAGTTCTTAGCCCTCGGACATAAAGTCCCTATAGCGTATTATAAAATGTTAAGTGCAGATGAAATAATACATACATTCTTGAACAAACCAAGTTGACTATAGAAGATTATGATTAAAGGGGAAGAACTAATTTTCAATCATAATATATATATATATATATATATATATATATATATATATATATATATATATATATATATAATATCTATATATTTGAGTGTCTTTACATTATCAAAATTTGGGCTACGTTAAATCACAAAGTAAGACTCCGTATTTTATTTTTATTAAAGATTGAATTTAGAGAATGCCTGTGTTAGTTTACGAAAGAGTGTTATCGAGATGCAGAAAAATCCCATAAAAGAAGAAAAACGAAAAGTCAGTATTAGGAGCTGTCAACAAACACATAACATACAGACAATTCCGGGAAGTCGCATATAGTCGCATATAGAAAGACGACAACAGCAGAAATAACAATATATTAAACCATAAAATAAGGTGTATGAAATATGATAACGAAAAATTTACGAAGACAACTATGAAAACACAAATGACAAGAAACAATAATGGATGCGACTCAATCAGTCTGCTGGAGTTGGTCAGTCAGTTCGTGTACCTGACGACGAGAATATATCTCAGTTCCAGAAACTTCGCATCTGTTGTGGTCGAAGGAAGCCTGTTATTATAGTCTGTGTTATCTTTGTTAAGTCGTCTGTGTATACAGCCATGCGTGTGTCTTGTCATCATTGTGTTGCCATCGTTGTTCTCGTACATTTTCCACCTCTATGTTTCATATAGCTAATTTTGTTGTGATTTAGTTTCTTGGTATTCTTTTTAACAGTCTTCCTTAATACCACAACTATATTATGTTCCGAAATCAATTTGTGTGGTTATTGGTGTATTTATTTGTTTTCGTGTCTACTTTTTGAATATCGCTATATTCCTTTCCTGAATTATATCTGTAAGTTAATTGACAACTAACACTGCGTTTTTTTTTTCGAGCATTAATACAACTCGATAACATTCGCACTCAGTAGGGTTTGTCTACAAAAATGGTTCAGTTAGTCTATTTACTACTTTGGGCGGTTTTAGATGCCGTAGCAGAACTAGCACAAAATTGCCTGTGACGTTAGAAATCTATCAGTAGATATACGAGGTTAAATTTCCGTAAATTAAACTAAAACTAAAGGTATGATGAAAAAATACATAAAAACAAAATTGCGACAGTACTTCCCTTTTAATTTTTATTGCTATTTTCAGAGGGTTTTATTAATACACCCCGGGTTTATTGCGTTAAGCTTAATTAAGGACGGCTTACAAACTATCTACATTCAAGTAAACAACACAAACATTAATACCCGTGCTGGGTTCGAAACCCAGGACCTCTCTCTGATGTACGAAGCTAGAGTATGGTATGTTAAGAAGCATGGTTGTGCAGTGTTGACTTCTAGTAGTTATAACGAATGGCTGGTTGACTGTGGATACTAGAGTCAATATGATTGAATATCATGACTGGATTAATGTATGAAGTATGTGAGCAACCCGCATTAACCCCATATAAATCAGGACTAATCTTACTATCGCTACAACTATAAGAGTATTACACTTATCAACGTTTTGCACTTTATCGAAGACACAGTCGTTCTTATTTTCGCTGAGTTCTGCAAAATAAAGTATAACATAATGTTACATTATCAACGTGATACAACAACCATCATGTATACTTGATTTTGCAGAACGCTGCCAAAATAAGAACGACTTTGTCTTTGATGAAGCGCAAAAATATAATGTTTACAAGTGTAATACTCTTATTGCAATAGCGAACGTAATATAAGCTTAATTTATATGGGTTAATGCGTGTTGCATACATGCGCCTGAAAACTTGGAACGGCCTCTTAAGGGCGGACTCCATCCCTTCGCAGGCAGTAGAGCTGGATAGGGATTTCAATGTTAAACTATATTTGCGGTATCTCAGTCAGTTTTAAAGATATCGTCTTCGAATAAGGGCCACATTGTAGAATTCGTAGCCTACAATATTGCTATTGAGCAAAATCATTCAATTTAAAGTTCTAACTGTTTTTTAAGGTGAAATCAAACTTTTAAATGCTCACAGAATGCAGGCTATTAGTTATATCCCTTGACTCGTTCAATCACACTAAAGTTCGAGCTCAGCTGTTTAATAAAGTCCGTGGCGATGATGTTCTAGCTCTTAAAACAAAGGGAGTGGAAGGAGGGAACGTTGCCTGCCACCTCGTCCCTCCTCCGCTGGCAAGCGGTCAGAGTAGCTGAAGGGGGGCAGCAAGGGGGAGCAGGTTGACTGATGTCCCTTTTGTCACGTTTAGGTCCATTTATACCATCGCTGTTTCTAACTTCGCGCTTGGAGTTTAGCTGGGCAATTGCTATGAAAACTGGCTAA
>PNEQ01130518.1:0-11154 GCA_003012365.1 Medauroidea extradentata | reverse complement strand
TCATTAACACTGTCAATTTTCCTATCAACACTGTCTATTTTCTTGTCTACGTTTTCGTTAACACTGTCTATTTTGGTATTTACACCACTAATTTGGCTACTTAGTCCCTCTATTAGTGCTCGCAAACCCTCTAACTCAATAGCCATTTTTCTCGTAAACATAAACTTATAACCTAAAATTTCCTACCTAATTAAAATTAGCAACTTTGAATTAATATCTGAACATTTACACTTAATTTTAACATCATTTAAAACATCTAATTAATTTTAAATAATTGCCTCCATCCCACTTCTGACACCAGTGTTACAAGCTTGCGGGCTAGGTACGTTTTGGGATGGAGGTCTTTGATAAAATAAAGAAAATAAAGCTAACCTAGTTTATTTACAACTGTACATACAAAAATAACCTATGCCTACAATGATTTACCACATAATGTCAAACAGAACAAGTAACTACTATTTACACAAAAGAAAAAAAAAATACATCTACATAAGTTCTCTGTATATGGAAAGGTTACTAGTCACTCGCAATGGTGGACCCAAAGAAATAATACCGCAGAATCTTTCTGGCGTAGAATCACCTTCTTCCTCCTACTTGCTGCGGTCCCACTCGCTGGACGCCCTTGAACAGTCGTCGCAATCCAATACTTGTCACTATCACTTCAGATCACACTAGGCACCTGCCAGGAAAAACTCTCTCGCTCCTGCTGCAACTCCCCCTTATATACCCCACACTCCTTCTTCTCGAATTATCTCGGCGGGTCTCTGTTCTCCAACCTCCTGGAAAGATGTCGCTTCAAAGTCACGCACCACCCCGAGAGATAAAGAGGGAACAGGATCATTCCAGATCACGATATTTTCTCTCGGTTACCCGATACTGGGTGCAGGTGGTTATCATGGAGTAATACAATCTATGCGGCACCCAAGGAGGTCTTTTAGCGCTGCCGCCACTGTATTGTATTTCGCCGCCCTGCCCGACAGCCACGGCGCCGAGGAGTGAGTGGGAAGGGGGTGTCCTAGCTCCGCCACCACAGTATCGTACTACACCGCCCAGCCAGACAGTCGCGGCTCGCAACAATATATTATTTTGGCCTCCACACACTATGTGAAATTGATTTATATACAGTAGCTGAATTTTTATAATTATATTTTAGTCTTACCAGAGACACCATAACCATTTAGCACATCGACGTAAGACGTTTATACCAGAGAAAACATATTTATTCATGAACAGTATTCAACAGACTGTTTTGTGAAGATATGTATTCCGTTTCGTATCATTACTGATAATATGCAGCTAGCTGCACACACGTAGTTATAACATTTGCAAAAACTAAAAGATATGGTTTTATTTGGGGCAGCGGTTCCCAAACTTCTAAACACTTAGCTGCCTAAATTTGTCATGTTTTACATGCAATGCGACCAAGCCATGAAAATACTTGCGATTTATATTCATTCAATTTGGCTTTCGCCTTTACATGAGACTGGCGACACCCCTGAACGTCACGACAGAAACTCCTGGGTGGGAGTGTATAGGAATACGTGTGTGGCTCAGAAGTGTCTCCTTGCGCCACGCGCCCGGCCTCGCAGACAAGCTACCCAAATTGGCAACCGCGCGAGACTATGGACGCTTCCCCTTTCCTCTCGCCCAGCCATCGTACCGCGCTCGCTCCACCCCGTGCGTCCAGCAATGGCATAAAAACAAGAATTGATCTCACGCCTTTCCTATTAGAGATAACCTAGTGCTGTCGCGGACTTTTTTAATCGTCTGGCCACAATGCAGATCGCCACGATTATTTCAACACCACAAAATGTATAGCCTGGAAATTATGTGGGTTTGTAGATTTAAACTCACGAAAAAGGGAATTTCTAACTTTCAAATTACCAATTATTTTACATAGCGACATAAAACTATTCGAAACCCGCAATATGGTCTTTGCTTCAAAACTTTATCTTCCGAATTTGCAGAGATATTTCGATTTCCGTTTAACATTAAAATCCCTATGTCATTATATGGCAAGGCAGCCTGTTCAGCCTGCCCTTAAAAAAAAAAAAGGAACTACATAGAAAGTTTGTACAAGACAGATGCAGTAGAATAGTGCAATGAAAAAAATTACGGGCGAGACAAAACAGGCGTCAACCAAGCAGTAATATGCAAAAAAAAAAAACATTGTTAATTTTTGATAAACTGAGAAGCAAATATCCAGAAAGTGACACATAAGTAATGGATGGTATAAAAATTTGTAGACAAATACAATTTGCATTGTATAAAGAAGAAAGGCGATGCAGCAAGTGCAGATAAAAACCTAGCTCCAAACTTCCCAGCTACAATTGAAGACATCATCCCAGAAGGTGAGTACAGTCCGCAACAAGTGTACAAACGCTGATAAAACTGGCCTTTATAAGAAAAAAAAAATAGGACATAAAATTCTAACGATGAAAAAACATCCCAAGATTCAAAATTTCAAAAGACCATTTTACACTTTTGCTAGGTAGCAATGCAGTTGGTGACAATAAATTGAAACCACTTTTAGTGATTCATTTTGAAAACCCATGAGCTCTAAAAGTATTTTCCAAGAACCACTTGCTAGTAATTTGGGAATCTAATCGCAAAGGGTGGATAACATGGCTATTTTCGGTTACTGGTTTTGCAGCTACTTTTTACTAGAAGTTACTGCATATAACAAAGCACACATTCTTGACAATATAGCTTTATTAATTTTGGATAACGCACCTGGCTCTCCGACGGAAATAGAGCACATGTTTGGCAACGTAAAGGTTGTGTTTTCACCGAAGAACACAACATCGTTGTTGCAGCCCATGGATCAGGGGATTATTTCAACTCTGAAAGTCTATTATCTCTGACGCACATTTTGCCAACTTATCTCAGCAACAGACGGGGATGAAAAACTGAAGTTCAGACAATTTTGAAAGTCGTACAACATCAAGAAAGTGATTGACATCGCAGTATGTTGGAAAGAGATTACAGAGTCTAGTCTTAGTGGAGTGTGGATGAAAATATGCCCATTCTTCACCCAAGATTCCAAGGGATTTTAACCTGTTAACGATCATTTGGAAGACGTGACCGTTGATATTGGAGCCATGAGGCATGATCTGGGATTATATGAACTTGATTCAAATGATGTACAGCAGCTGTTGGACTCGTATTCTGTTGAGTTAACAGCAGAAGAAAATAATTAAAATGACGAGGAACAGTGTTCTACACCACAAGAAGATGAAGAAAAATTGAATCCAGGAAAGAGTTTGATAAAAAAAGACATTTCAAAATTATTTACAGTGCTTTGTTAAATGAAGCATTTTCAGTCCTGCACGAAAATGATCCAATTGGACAAAGAAGAACAGTGGTAATTCAAAGAATGAAGCAAGAGTACCAAATTTACAGATATCTATTGCAACAAAAAAACCAAAACAAATGCAGCCAAACATGTATTCCAAAAAAAAAAAAAAAAAAAAAATGAGTCTGCTGGCAAGTCAGGGTAATGTTTAGGCCATAAAATGTATCATTTTTACTGCAAAAGTTACACAAATATGTTTTTTATTTAAAATTGTGTGTTTATATGCTACAGTAGGTGTTTTCTATAATAAAAATAGTTCTTGTGTGTAATTAAGAAAAACCATTTAAAAAGCTATAAAAATTCAGTTTTCCAGAGGTGTAGATTTTTATTTTAAACGAGTGTTGGGGAAAGAGTAATTACATGTCTTGCGATATGTCGAGGCCGACAACATTGCAGCGAGCAGCATTAAGTCAAATACCTTGAAGGTCAACGACATTAGGCCCGCTGCACGTCCCGACCAGCTAACCCTTTTCTGGATGTTAATTAACATTTCCATGATGAGCCATCACAGTTAATAAAATTCAGGTAAATTACATGCTAATAAATTCCTTTACCTGATTTATTGAATGGTGTTTTTATGACACGTTATGTAAAAAAAATAAATATTACCATGATTTGGAGCACACAAAAAAAATCAACCATAGTTTGCATTAAGTACAATTGCGTGATTTCAATTTACACTCACGTTTTCTGGAATAAATTATTCGAGTCAGGGGCGGGGGGGAGGGTTTGTGTGTGCATGCGTGTGCGTGTGTATGTGTGTGTGTGTATGGAGTCCATCAATCAGTTAAACACAAAAAAATATTTGTGAAAACCCATTGAAAATCACAGCCATAATAAAGAATGTGCAAACATATCCTTGGCATTGGCGCAACAGGCTTTCTTCTGTACATAACATGACAGCAAGTTGTATTGTCTTGCTCACGACTGACTCTATAGTCAAAATTTTATTCCAATAGAATGTCAGTATTGAGAACCACAGAAATTACCAATAGCAACACCTCTGTGCTCTGTTTGTATTACATCCATCCAACAAGAATGATCATTATTTCAGCAGACATCGTTGGAAGCCTACGAATGTGAGTGATCAAATCTAAGCCATGTGCATTCAATGGAAAAATTGGCCAGTAATGTCAGAACAGATAGCCCGCTGGCTGAATTAGCTGTTTTTGCTAAATGCACTAGTTTGCCATAAGGTTCAATGCACTAGCATTGTTACATGATTTATACCAAACTGCGTACAACAATGTTAAACATTTTATGTGATAAAGTAGAACTAACAACAGTTCTTTGAAGAGATACAAAGTTTAATTATGTCCAGTGATAGTAAAACAAAAATTATCGCATCGGAAAGTCCATCACTTTGCTTTCATGCAGTTTGTTTTGTGTTTCTGTCTGTTTTTATTATGTATTTATACATTAAAACAAGTGCACAGTTTTTTTGGTGAACTGTTATATTTAAAAACAGTGTATAGTGCAAATCACTTACTATCACAAGGTAATTTGTAGGCCTAGGCCTACTGGCTCATCAATACGTTAACTGACAGCTATTGGACATATACAAAAGAAAGCACTCTAGTTTTCAACCAACGGTTAAGATAAACTACGGCCAATGACACCTCTACAGTCTGCAATTTGCCAGTGCTTACAATCTGAAGAAGCTAACTAGGCTGACAAAATGTCGCGATTACACTTCCATGACGAAAATTTGTTTGTCCAACTATGTGTGTGTGTGATCAATAAACAAGTACATAACTATGAATACTTTGGTTTCTCTGTTATGTCAAATTACAATCAATAGACTAAATAATACTGTCATTTGAAATCCCTGCAAAATTAATTACTAGTTTGCACGAGGATCTGAGCGAACGAGCATGAACACAGTACCTTTCACACTGTACATCTCTGCAACAGCTGTGAGGAAGTTAGCTGTAAACTGTGGTGCTAGGCGCGGCAGGTCCTGGAGTACACTAGCAGCCTTGGG
The DNA here is from genome assembly GCA_003012365.1 of Medauroidea extradentata. NCBI lineage: Eukaryota > Metazoa > Arthropoda > Insecta > Phasmatodea > Phasmatidae > Medauroidea > Medauroidea extradentata. Next base: position 5,815 of record PNEQ01130518.1, on the reverse strand, counting down.
CACCAGATCAAAGTAATCTTTCACCACGCCTTCCGCAAGGTCCAGGCTGCTTTTCGATGTGCAACCCAGTTGCTGAAGAAGTAAGAAATGCAAACTTCTATTATTCATTATGATTAAATAAGAAAATCCAATTACCTTGTCTACTGTCAGTGCATATCATCTACTACAGTCCATACAGTATTAGTCTGCCTGATTTTGAATTTTCTCTTCTGAGAAACAAACCTGGCAACTCCATTGCTTTTACCTTTATATCACCCTGACTTTGTGGCCTGTTTGTTACTGCACTGTCCGCGTGGGTGTGTTTTTGAAGTGTTCTTCTCATTTTGCCTTCTTATTCACAAAATTACTATAGAAAACAATATTTCTGTTCTGAAATGCAGAAGTATGCTGTTTGTGACTGTCATCGTTATTAACGCACATGCAATAATGGTAGCCATATAGACTAGTGTCCGCCATTTCAACATTTCTACTAACTGGCATGCCACGTTTTTCTTCATTTGTAACGTATTTTCATACATGGGTAAACCATTTGATCACAACTGCATGATAGCCACGACAGAAAAATGCCAGCAATTGGGTGCACCGTTCATTTTATGTGAATGTGACACATGCGCTCCATGTAAACAACTTAAACTGGTCACTGGTGGCGTACTCTCAAAATGTATATTGGAACTGAACGAGTGTGAGTTACGGGAGTATCAATCGTGTTTCTGAAACATCACAGTGCTGCACAGTAATCGACCGTAAACTATAGTTAAGGACCTTAATTCTGGTGCAGCAAGATAATTATATTCTACCCATCACATCGCATTGTATAAGTTATGTGAGCCTTTTCTTCGGAACACAGATTTTCAGCATGATGGTTGTTGTCCAAAATAACGAACATTGTGATTGTTTGGCCATGCAAACACTGTTTGTAATTACATTATTTATTAAAAATACTTTTACATGCACACAAATAAACTGAGTAATGGTGTGCTTGCATATCTGTGAAACAATGTGTATTCTACTGCTGTTTTTAACATTAGTGTAATTAATTTGACGTTACTGTTGTGTGATCAACAATACCTTTCAATTATTTGTGTTTTCTTTAAGACTTTTGTCATGTCCAAGAAATATCTGTACAATTTTAAGTTCAATATTTGTGATAATTTCCTGTTGTAATTGTACTAAAAGCTAAGCAAGTGTACAAAACACCACCATTCGTACACAAATCACTAATTTTGCAGACATGCTTTTACATGGTTACTTTTACTCATAGCTAATTTTAATGTTTTTACACAAAATTCATTGCCTACAAATGCCTTTTAAATGTAAGAATATTTAATCTACTGTACACTTAATCCAAAAAATTAGAATCTTAACTTAAATGAAAGGAATTTATAATCTGTATAAATTGACAATCTATGTAAGAACTGAAAATTGGCATTGAATTAAAAAAAACTGTGTAATTCCCATCCTTAAATTTCTGTATAACGTAAGTAGGCCTATTTCATTTGTCGATATCTTATCTTGGCCACACTTCACATCCTGAAGGTGTTTATCTGTGACATCCGTATGTGTAGCGTTAACGTATTTGGATGTCAGTAATAAACAACAGAATTTAATCAACACCAGTGAGTGCTACTCCCAAGTGCCGAGGCATCCCTTTTGACCAACAAAGAAGAGATGTGTAAGTATTCACCATCGTGAGGTCCTAAAATGTCAAACCCTAACATCTTGAGACATCTCGTGCTCACATCCTCAGTCTGTTATTCGCTAGGGCAGTGCTCTTAGTAACATTTCTAGTTATTGTACCTCAGTACTGATGGTGACACCCTAATCCAGGAGTTTTCCACTCATCCAGAGCAAGTCACGCCTGGACAAATTATGCAGAGTCAAGAATAACAAAATTAATACTTCCCATACATGTTCAGTCTAAATTCACTTCATCTAGCACAAACTAAGATATGCCCTGCACATATGAATGGTTGAGGTATAACCTTTACCTGCATATAGGTGCCAGTGGCAGAGAGGACGGGGATGTTCTTGGTTGATATGGCCATTGAAACGAGCTTGACGAGCATGCGCAGCCTGTCTGGGTTGCCAGGAGGGAACAAGCAGAGGAACATGGTGTTGCGTGTTGCATCGCTGCTCAGGCCGCCCGAGAAGCTTGGTTTGAAATAGTCACTCAGCGCTTCCAGCAACTGCAGCTCCTGGACGCAGCTCAACTTCTGGGCACAACATGCACAATAGATAATCACTATGAGTCATCATAACAAACAAACACCAAGGAACCTTAGTTGATTATTACATTAGTATTAACTAAATATTTCTTAACTTCTGAGAATTCCATGTAGGAATGAACTCAAAAGTTTTATGTCAAACTGAATAAAGGATTCGGTCTTCCAGCTATTTTAAGGCAATTGGGGTCATAATGTGTGTGGGTACTGATGTGGTCATTTGCATAGTTATCACTTGCTTTACATAAGCACAAGGCCCTCAACTGGTGTGTAATCTTCCTATAGTGTCAATAGTAGTTTTAGGTGTATGGTCAGATATTATCATTCATGAACACATTTTTTTAATACCTAGTGAATACAGAGAAGCAAACAATACATAGTGAATCAGAAAATTCTGTAAGGACAATTATTTTTAGCATATTTGTGTTTGCTGTAAATCTAATTTGCATATTTTGCAGACGTAAAGGCTACTGAATATCAACAAAGAAAATCAACTACTCTGCTGCATAGAGAAAATATGTTGCAAAATATCTGTGTTGAATGTTTTTGAATGGTATTGTTTTGATATTCTTGGATGAGAGGTTTCATACAACATTAAATCTCGTGTTGTGTAAATTCTACTCGAGTCAGCCCTGTTCAGTTAATACCTAATATTTGCACCTAAAGTTTAGTTGTACATTTTAATTCACACTTATAGACACCAGATAGTACAGCTTGAATTTGAAAAGAATGTTTTGTTACCCTTCTTCGAGAGCCTCTTCTGTCAGTCTCACAGAAGATGAATTCTGACATTATATCAGACGCAACCTCCATGTTCTTGGGATTGCGACTGGGATCTGCACTGATGCACATTTGTTCTGTAAAAGTTAAGCAGACACTACATTTGACAGGCTAACCAACATATCCAATGCCTTTACACATAATAATGATCAAGGGTGCCCCCTCGTGTAGAGACACCAAAGTGGAAAGGATGATCCATGCCATAGCCTCAACATGCATGGCACTGAACTGATGTGCAGGTGTTTCCACTGTTGGCTCGCCTTAATCAGACTTTCAGCAGTAACTCTTATCTTTTTGTTATGTAACAATAAAAGGTCTAGGTCATTTGGGATAAAGTGAGCACTAAATATGAGGCATATAATACAACATAAACTGTAGTTGCTTTACTGCTTGTGTGGTTAGCATTGAAACTACACAATATAGTTCTCAGTGTATTTTCCTATTGAAATTCAACAATACTGAAACAATATCTACATAAATTGACATAATTGAATTTTTAGTAATTAATACACTTTATTTTATCAAACTGTATCTATTCATACTGACTGCACATTTTATCCTACACGCGTAAACATGAAGTGACGTGTCCAGAGGGGTTAGATATTTTGCGGCATCAGCCATTACACACGGAAGGATACGAATTGGCTGAAAATAGAATTTAGCTCACTTTATCCAGAACCGCCTATAACATATAGTGTTGCACATTCCTCTAGAGTTTAAAATACTCTACAAAGGAATTTACCCAGGCATGATGATTCTAACATGGATATATTATTATGTTCTATTTGTACGCTGACAAAAAACAGAACATTTTCTAATGGTATGTATTCGTGTGTATCTGTCAAGTACCAACACATAAGTACTTGTGCTTAAGTCTTTTGTATATAATGAAAATGGAACTGTTAGACTTAAAAAACTAAACCGGCCCATCTTTGTTTGCTGAACTGTTATTGTTTAATGTAATAACCAGGTGTATTGTTGTTCATATTTATATTATGTCAGTTGGTAGAAGCTGCTACTTGCTACCTTGTCAGTACCATGTGTATTAGTATTAACACTTAGTGCAATTACCAAAGACTGTTATTGTTTATATTCGCTAATCCTCCAAATCTTATTCGTAAGGGTTCTCGACTAGAGTATGCTAGTGGTTAATCTAAGATGCTACCATGTACAATTACTGTATGCTTATTTATCACCAGTATATAAGGGTCATAAGCTGTGTAAATGATATTTATAATTCGTTACTTTGAATTTACTTTAAAAATTAAATTTTGTAATGCTGTTGCCTTGTGACTTGATGTAACTGTCCCTAATTGCGAGCCTAGGCTCATTGGGACCTTAAGAAACAAACAAATAAATAAAATAATAAGCCTACATGCATGTCCTGTTTAAATATTCTATTAACAAAAAAATTAAAACACGCCAGAACATGAAGAACTAGTCTATACATTCAGTTTACCTAGATGCCCGGCGTAATATAGGCTATCGACAGGACTTGTAAAATTCTTTCTTGTTGTAAATAATGCAAAAAAACTTGGATGATGTAAGTTTTTTATTTTTTTTTTCTATATGTTCCTCTTTCTTTCACATTTTTCTTGATTGAACAAGTGATATTGTAAAATGGTTCAAAGGTGAAAATAGTAAATACAGTAAACCATTATAATCGCAGTATAGAAACCATGGAATGTTACCTATTCGATCAAGAGCTTCTCTAGCACAGGAAGGGAAATCTGTTTTTCGTAAAGTATGTTTTAAATCCACAGAAGAAGCTGACATTTTAATAAAATACTATTCTTTGACTTCACTACACAAATCATACACATTAAGTAAACATAAACAACACCGCACCGGTCAGGATCAGCACAACACAAAAAAAAATTATGAAATGTAATGTCGCCAACGTACAAAACTCATTATGAAGGTGTGATCAAAAGGCAGGCCATGATCATAAAACGTATAGAAAAGGTAATTAGACCAAAATTAGACTCTATACGGAAACAATTATTAGAAAGCTCATTACTTCTTCAAAATTATCTTTAGGTTAAATTGTATCTCTCCAGAAGAATCCCAAAAAATCCTACTTGGGGAACCCCCATGAAAATTGAAAAACCTTCGCCATGCCGAATTTTTTCTGAATCCCACATAACTAATGACGTGTGCCGTAGACGCCCGTTCTGCCGCCGTCCTTTTTGGGCTGCCGCGGCCATGTCCCGGCCACGTGCTCTCCCCTCCCTTCCCCGCTAGAGCAGGACATAAGGCACTGTGCTTCATCAGTGGAGACATCAACACCAACGTCCCCCCCTATGATGGTACATTACGGTCTACAACTAGCTGTTTTGGGCTAGTCAAATTCGTTTGCAGGGCCGGCAGCGTATTTGCTAGTATTTTCAACAAAATCTAAAACTGTCCCAGACCATGTGAACATGTTTATGACGTCGGGGCGCTACGCGCCACGACGCACGTCAGGTGCCAAGCTGCAACAGGCATTGTGTAAATAGTGACGTTAGTTAATCAGAAAGCATACCAGATTACACTGTAGATTTGCATGATTGCTTACAGTACTTTTTTTTTTTTTTTTTTTTTAACGCTTTGAACATTTTGAATATTATTTCAGTTTGACACCGTCAGACCCCAGCCTTTTTACTCACGACACACCTATAAGAGTGCTTCACGAGTTTATTCCCCAGCGCAGTGTAAGTCTGGGGTTAACCCGGTGCAACCAGGGGCGAGCACCTCGCACGCGATCTGACACCGGGTCAGTGTGCTAACACAACGGACCAAAAAACACCCGAGAAAGTAGAAGTAAAACGTTT
>PNEQ01130510.1:0-14576 GCA_003012365.1 Medauroidea extradentata | reverse complement strand
GAATTTTTTAACTAAATAATTGTTATATAAAATTATTTTATATAAAACGTTTTTTTATTAAATAGTTTTTTTATTAAAAAGATTTTATTTTAATTAAATTAATTTTTTAATGTATGTGGGGTTAGGATGGAATGCGAAATCAAAAAATTTTTGGAAGACTCGGAAGAAACCTCCAAGCTGGCGGTCGGAACAAGATGGCAGAATTTTTAAACTTTTTTTTTTAATTTTTAAATTTTTTTAATTTTAAAATTTTTTTATTTTTCGAAAATTGACGTCATTAAAGATGGTGGCCGGAAACAAGATGGCGGCCGGAAACAAGATGGCGGCCGGAAACAAGATGGCGCCGGGGTGTCGGGTTACAGGGGTCAAAGGTCAAGGTCATGGGGTCAAAGGTCAAGGTCAACCTCACAACCTCAGCCCCCAGCCCCTGTCCCCGATCCGCCATTTTCCTTCTACTTACGTATCAAACTTTGAGGTGTATTTATTCTCTTATTTTTGCGCAATTTGTCATTCGTCCTAGAGTTAAAGTTTCGGATTTATTACGTCACAAATATTTTACTACAAATGCATTGCACTAAGCAACATTTTTACTTAGAAATCATTAAACTGTTTTCCTTGGATGGTTCGTTTTTATTGACTTTGAGATTCTTGAAAATAAAAAAACACTTTTTTACATAATAGACCACATCTGCTGAAGAAATTCTGTGCACGCGTTTGAACTGGATTGAAAATGGTGTGGTTTTTTTAAGATAATTGAGTCTATTTTTTCGAGGCGGAATCCAGCATATAATCCGGATTGAAATGTTTATTAAAAAACGTATCAACTGAAGACAATGTGGTCTCCAAATTGAATAGTACATTTCGTCGTGTAAAATGTGTAGGAGTCTATTGTAAAATGTCTTATTTACTAGAATAAAAACGAAGAATGCTGAAAATGTTAATACATACTCTGACGAGTGTTCTCAAGAGAAAATAAAATAAAATATTTTCGAGTTATGTATACTTTGCTGTTGTCTCTTTGCTAAATGACGCATCTTCGTAATTTGAGTGCAGGCTAACTGTATGTTGGCATGGAAACATAACAAAAATATAACTATGAAGGCAGTAAAATCCGCGTTAGCTTCCTGTGAACTTAATGTTGCTTCAGTCCAAGTTTCATTCATGTCCGGAATTTTATCCACCCCCCCCCCAAATGCTATAAAAATGTATTTATATCACATGTACGTAATCCGTAATTAGCGCCCAATAAAATGGAGATCGGTTTATAGAAATATTTATTTATGTCAGACATGTTACTTTGGTTCACAGCAGATACAGACCGTTCAAGGAAAGCAGAGGTGTCTTAAGGTACCTGAAAATGGTTCACTCTCAATACTCCGAGGAGAAACAATAACGCTGTTATGCAGGAACAACTATCAGCTTAGTTGGTATTGCTATTAATATTATTTTACACTTTTATGAATTATATGACGAAATATATTGTTAAGATGGAGCTGCAAAACAAACAAAATGCTCTGATTCAGGAACCATCGAAATTGTATTCATAAGTATCCCATTTAATCAAAGTTACTGTATCTTCTTCAACAATCGACAAAACATTACTTATCTTAGTGTTAGCTTTTTATTCTAAGTAGTTAACAGTTATAAACATTGCTAATTAATATTAAACATAGCGTAAACATTGTCACAATCTTAAAAGCTGAAAAATGAGGATGTAATAAGCTATACTTATTGTTGGTAACAGTTTGGGATAGCTATTTGACAAAACGAGTGAGTTAGGGCTATGGAGCATTGCGCCAAGCTGTTCAAACTGCATACCGTTACCTCAATAGTAAAACCTCGTAACTCCATTTTGCATCCATTCAGAAAAAAAAGGAGAGAAAAACTATTTTATTTCCCTCACACTGAGAAAAAATACATAATACTGTACAACATTATTATAAATAAAATTTTAGTATCTACTTTTAATAATTTTTTTTGTAAATACCTTGTTGTGGTGGTTTAAAAAGGCTCGAATGTCAAATCTTCATAATATGAAGTTACGAGCTTGTACTAATAAGGTAACGATATGTCTTTATAAAACTGGTACTGGCAGAAGCTAAGGGACTACGCAGTGGTCGATGGGTTAAGACCTCTGGCCCCCCACCCAGGCGGTCCGGGTTCAAATCCCGTGAGTCCCAGATTCTTCTCATATGGGAAATGTGGTGGTCTTGGCTGGCGTGTGTTCTCAGGGAACTCCCGTTTCCCCCGCCGCTCTAATTCCGCCGCTGCTCCACGCTCATCTCACCAAACCCTATCCATTCTCCAGGCCGGAGATGTCTCAACAGTCGAGCCGCCGGCCAACCTTCACCCCGGCCCTCTCGCATACATAATGTGGCCCTGCCCTAAGGCGGCAACACATAAAGGATTTTATTTATTTTTTTATTTTTTTATTCACTATCACAACCACAATATCAGTAAAATTTTACGCAGAAAAAGGGCGGAATTCAACCAACAAACTTCGTCAACAGACTGCTTATCGATTGTAAATTCAAGTGGATAATATACAGAACAATGAACGCGCAACTAAACCCTTAAGGTGAATATAAACTCTTTTCAATTATTAAGTCCCTTTTAAAACGTATTTGTGCAACATATGTTTCCAAGTGAAAAGAAAATACAGTTTTTTGGACAGTTGTTTCATATCCAGGATATTAAAATGAGCACAGAGTTTAATGTTTCATTTTAGCATTGTGAAAACTGACAGGTTTCACTACCTTCTTAAGAACTCAATAATTTTTCTTCACAATTATTATAAGATTCACATAATTACACAAAAAGGCCGTCTTCTAAAAACTATCTAGGACTCGCTGTTTAAAATGTACAAATTACTTCGAATACAGTGAAGCAGATCCTAGATTGTACATGCACATGTGTAGGCATACTGTACAGAGATGGACGAGTACAAATAACTTACTTGTAACGTGAACTGTAAACAGCAACGTGTAATTTGCATTAATACGACGATAAAGCGTTTGCCCCCTTTTCCTATCTGTCAACACCAGTAGCTAAATTTTACTCAAAATTGAATATTTCCAGCTATTTTCCTAAATCATAAATTTCCTACTTGCAGTGAGCGAGACGTCCTTAAAAGCAATTCAAATATTGAAATTGAACAAGCAAACACACTTTAGTTTGTACTAACTTCATGGAAATAATTAGTACAATGTGCGAATGTATTTATCTCCAATTATAATTTAAATAAGAAATGTTACAGAAAAACAAGACATAAGAAAAACTAAGAGAAAGAACCTAGAGGCATTCAAGGACAAAGCTGTATGTAGTTATTGCAGTTTACCAGTTAATTTTTATATAGGTAATTTTTTATTACGATTTCAGAAAAAAAAACTAAAATTTTACACTAGTTTCCCATTATCTCAGGATCCGCTTCAATTAGCGAACTCAAAATTTTTACAACTTATTCATTACATTATTAGGGTTGTGTAGATTTCCATTGATAGGAGTAGAACAAATAATGTTAACTTAAAAAAATTTTTAAAATATGTTAAAAATTCAAAAAAAAATATAAAATACTTTGCATAAAAAATATTTCTACTTAAGTTATCTTCGTGAAAATAGATCAATAACTTAACACTGTATAAAGCATATATCCTGTCAAAATTTCACTGCATTATCTTAAATAGTTCCAGAGATAAAGAGGTACGAAATTGTTCAATTTAACCTTTGATGTATAGACATTTCGAACTCTCCTTGACGTAACGTACTCTACAACATGAATCTGTCCTCTTATCCTTTTCACAACTTGAAAATTGATTTTAGCATACCAATACACAGAACACTTACTACGGGTAACCTAGCTCAGTGAAGTTGCTATGGATCTTTATTTCGGCTTCCGTGTTTGACTATGTCGAAAGCATTTATCATATGTGGTTATTTACTTAATTATAGTTTCGCAACTTTAGTGTAAATATACTTCCGAAATGTTCTTCCCCGTGTAGGAAACGGTATTACGAATAAGCACAATAAGTAACCCTTTTACCAAAACGTTTTATATGCTTTATATAAATTAACCGTCGTACCATCGTTGCCTGTGTGCCGTGTTAAAAATAATTAAGTAATTTTACTACCCTGCTGCGTAAGGTTGAGTGGGAAATTGTTCCTATCTCCTTCTCTGGTCGTTCTAAATGCAGCCTCTCATAAAACTGCGCTTTCACTCAGTCTCTGCCTTGATACAATGGAAGGACTGTCTCCACACGCATAGACATTGCTGAACAAATATAATTACTTTTTTTAATATATTTTTACTACGCTACGAGATAGGGTAAAGATAAAGAATTTCTGTTTTAATTTCAGCTCCAAAACATAGCTTTACAGTGAGTGTAGCCTAGCCATTTCTCACAGTATTTGTTATTTTTACCAATACATTAATTTACATAGATCATGCTTGTTTATGAAGGTTCAGATAATAATTACTGTATATAAAACTGTATTAGTATTTAATAGTTTGCATGCACAATTTGACAGTGTTATACATTAATAGACTACGCGCTAGTTTTAAGTTATCAGTAAATCATGATGTAAGTTATTTGGATTTAAAATAGTATTACAAAAAGTATATTAGTCCTATACATCCAGTATTCATAATCACAGGATATAGGGTTATATGACCGTTGCAATGCAGAAAATATTTTATAACTAACTAGCAATTTCCGCTTAGTCAACCACGTATAAATAAACACTTTGTGTATGAACAGATGTTCGGTGACGGACCGATTGTGCTATTCATTAATACATGTTTGTGGTGGATATTTTTACAAAAGTTAAATTTGTTTCCTACATTATAAAATAAATTGAAGTGTTTTGAAGTAGGTATAAAGTTTTATATGGAAACAAACGTGCTTTCGTGGTATAAACACCATAAAAGTAGGTGTGAAGAATTATTTATTGAAAGGTATGACAATCTGGACTATAGAATGGCATTAAAAATTAATGAACTCATTCCAGAACAGTGATACTAACTCTATTCCTTGAAATACCTATAGGGCTAAGTCTATTTCGATAAAAATAAGATCATCCATACTTTTTAAAATGTTTACATTGCCAAATTTTTTGAGCCCCAGAGTAATGATACATAATAGTATTACTATTTTTAGTTTAAAGTAAAATGTCAAATTACTTGGCTGTCCCGATGACTGATTGCAAAGACATTAATAAATCACGCACGCGTTCACAATTGAATCACAAACAAACTTCGGGAAAGTATAATGCCCTCAGTACTTCTGCTTTACCAGATGAAAAATTTTTCTCGTTCTGCAAACCAGAGAACTCCCCAACCATAGTGCATTTGAACATGCAATTCTTTGCTTCATTTAAACCTGACTTTCCAATAGTTTACCCATTATACATAAAAAAAAACAATCTTACAAATTCCTCTACGGATATTCTACACCAGCGAAAGAAGATGAGTTCCCATTATAAAGCACATCAATATCTCATTTGTCTTTAACAAGATTAACAATGCTCTGTTATTTTATCAGACACTATGCTGCATTTAACGAGGTCTTCCCCGCATCAGCGCAGCTTCCTGCAAATATTAAGAATCCGCTCATGAAGTTTAATGAAGTGACGGAACTTGTGGTAACAAAGAACGGGTTGAGGGGGGAGTAAAAATAATGCCTCAGGGCTCGAGGCAAAACTGGAGAACGAAGCAGGAAATTGCAAAAAGAACAATATATATTTTTTCCCCATCAAAATGAAACTTGAAGGCAGTGGTAGTGGAAGTAATAGAACGTGCGCCCCTGCAGGAGGGATGAAGGAGGGTGGGAAAGAGGACTGAGTGTGATGGAATAAGAAGGGTGAAGAAGGGTTGACATCCACACGAACAGTTGATAAAATAATGTGACGTCAGACGAACTGGGGCTTTTCTTCGCCGTCTTCCGTCCCAACCTTTTATTTTTCTCTATATACCCCGGCAAACCCCCAACGCCTAGAACTGTCCTTGAATCTTCTTCTCACAATCTGTCAAGGCTTGCCCTTCAGCGATGTGTCTCAGCGGAGATTAATTTAATATCTCGTTTTCTTTCTTTTTTCAATCCTGTGAAGTACAAATGTTTTTTATTTCGTAAATTTTGAAAGTTACTGCAGTAAAAAGAAGCATCAAGAAACAGTAGTTTACATCGACTAACTTAATACATTTTTATGGCTTTGCCATCACGTTATTTTAAAATTTCGGCAATTCCAGCTGTGAGTAAGAGCCCTCTGCATTTAAAAATTATAACTTTACAATTGTACCAAACACCGTACAACTCAGTACATTAGTAGTAACTTTCCACAAATAAAATATTTTTTCCGTTTCATAGTTTTCGTACAAGCACGTGTTACAGTAGCGATTTGACTGTTTTCGCTACTTAACCTAAGTGAAAACTATTTATGCGATACAACTGAAATGCTTTAAACTACAGAATGACATCTTTGCTATTTCACGTAAAAATTATTATTTTTTTTTGTTAATATAGGTACTCAAAATAACCAGATATGTAAATACGTACATTCAAGATATTTTTCGTAGAAGGAATTTTTAAATGAAATCGCAGAAGTTTCATTCTGTAGCATAAAAATTTTACTTCCACTCTAAATTATTACATTCGTATAGTTTAAATAGTTTTTACTTTGGGTTAGTTGCGAAAATAGTTCAATCGCTACTTTAACATGATCCTGTACGGAAACTATAGACACGGAAACGGAAATATTTTATTTTTTGGGAAATTACTATTGATGTAATGTGCAAGGGTTGAAAAGTATTTGGTGCAAAAAGATCTGAATGCCTCACAATGCTAACTCCGAAATCTAAGAATTAGCAAAAAAAGGTGATATTGTTACACGTCGGGGTTAGGTACGCGGAGGGATGGAGGTTTTTGATAAAATAAATAAAACTAACCTAATTTATTTACAATTATCTACACCAAAATAATCTCTATGTCGCTAATGATTAATTACTATTAAGTAAAACAACGAACAACACAAATGACTACTTTTTACCTAAATGTGATAACATTTAAATAATAAAATCACATTCTTATACTCAAGCTCTATGTGCATGATATGTCTTTGTGACCACTCACAAATGGTGGATCCAATGTCCTAAGAGGAACACTGATAGTACGCTTGAGGCCTCTAAACTCCTTCGTCACACTACTCGTTGCCGAAATAATCTCTCTGAACAATCTTGAACTCTTCTCAACCCGCCACTATCACCGGAACTCATACCAGATGCCTTCCTGCCAAAAACTTTGTCTCTGTCGCAGCTATATTTTATACCCTTAATCCAAAGCCTAGAATTCTCGCGGCAAATCTTTATCTCAGAGCTCCTAGAAGGATGTCGCATCAGGGTCAAGCACCATCCTGCAGGAGAGAGCACACACAGGAATACTCCAAGACAATGATGATCAGCTGTCATTCGAGTATTTTACGAAACCCGAGATAGGCATGGAGGTGGCCGCCGCTGCGCATCGCAAAAAGGTAACATGAGCAGCACAATACACGCACAGATTTCTTTATTATTACTGCTACTATATCCGCTTACACTGTTCGTACGATAGCTGCGGCGTGCCGGTGGCTGTTGCGGCACCACAAAAGGAAACATGAGGTGTACAATGCTATTGGAGGTCCCTTGGTTCTGCCGCGACTGTATCTTCTTACACCTCTCAGCAAGATAGTCTTCTTTTTTAGATAAACGTAGATGACATATGCATGCTATTTGTGTAATGATTCGTAGGTATTTTCAAGCAAAAATTTTGGCAATATAGATCTCTTACTTAGTATTTTGATTGCGTCATTGTGATTACGGATGTAATTTTACGTTAACCACCATGGTAAAGTCAGTTAAATTGAAATTCATGTTTATCTAATGAGCATTAAAAAAATATGAAAATGAATAAGGTTAGAAAATAAATTTATTGGTTTTTAATAAAAAAAACCGTTGTTTTTAATGTCACATCTTCGTACGTCGTTTCTAGTACGGCTGTTTATGGTTATACTCTGTTTCATATAAGTTTGGATAAATTTTACAGCATCTTATGGGCAGTAATTTTTAAATACTTTGTGATTTGTTGCGCAATGCAAGACAGTTTTAGCTCTTAAATGAACCTGAGATGTCCATTTCAGCATTTGTACTGCAAAGTTGGTCTTGAGTAGTGACACAAATAACAAAATATTGCAGCTTATTGCCCATAAGTTGCTGTCAGATTTATCCAAACTTATATGAAATGGAGTATACCGCTCACAAACTATTCGGGATCTTGCAGTGGTCACTCGCGTGATTCGAATCCCGGCATGTGGGAATCATGCCGGACGATGTCGCTGGTCAGTGTGTTTTTTTGGGGATATCTCGTTTCCCTCACCCCTTTTATTCCGGTGCTGTTTCATACATGTCACCCCTCACCAGCGATAAAGGCCTAGTTGTTAAGAGCTGACCACAACACCTTCACTTCACTTCTTCCAGGCTAAAGGCAGGATTATTCTTTAAAATAGGCCATGGTCGATAACAGCTCCAGTTCCTATCCTCGCTGTCGACGAGACGTAAATGTCCACACAAATGAAATCCAAATCTGTCCTTCTCTCTCTCACTCTACCTCTCTCTATCTCTCTCAAATTCTTTCTTACTCTTGTGTGTGTCACTGTGTGTGTGACACGTAGAAACGAGAAGTTACAGCCTAGCAGGAAGAGGCGTGGAAGGCCAGAATTGAAGGCTTCTGGGACAGGAAATGTGTGACTAGGAACGACCCACTTCTGTCGCCATGGGGCGTTACCACCGCGCCGCCTAAGGATGTATGCAATCCGCACGAACCTGCACAACCCAGGAGAGTCGTTTGGGAGACACCGGTAAAAGGACTTTGCGTGCAGAATTTTAACCGCGTGTGGAAAGCATTCCGAACACGCCGGGGAAAGGTGCACCAAGTAAAACGATGTTCGCGCGAGCGGTTACAGTAAATTTTTGACCAAATTTTACGTTTTAAAGAAATTAAAGGAACATAAATAGCTACTATGAACAAATATGCGAAAACTACGATTAATGAGGATTTTTTTCAATTTACCCTGCGCTACAGCACAGATACAAATAAAACTGAAATTTTTACTGTTAATAATGTCGTAATTTACCAAGCAAAGTTTATTACGTAAATAACCTGCTTAAAAGTTACAAATATAATTATACGTTAAAAGATTGTAAAGTTTATGTAGTTTATCATCAGATACGTATAAAATGAAGCTAAAAAAATCTATCATTTAAACTAGCTGGTAAACAGAGTAGACTGTTAAGCTGACTGCTCGGCTTGATTTGAAACGGAAAAAAAAAATTAATGTGTGTTTTCAATAAAAAATTTCCCAAACCGCTGATACAGTCGCGGTATGGTTGAACGCCTAATTTCATTGACCACTTGTCTTCTCTGTATTCTTCAGTTTATACATGTATCCAAGTCTCTACTATCGTTTAGGTTTCAACGCTGTACGTTCAGTTATTACATAAATTTAAAACTCTGCAGCTGAATGCGCACTACAGAATTTAACATGGCATTCTATAGCCACATATTTGCATAATTTTCTCTTCATATGTCTTTCTTCGGAGGAAAGGAAGGTGTAATAAATTTCTAACATACGAAAAAAAAAAATGGTTCGTCAAGTTTTTTTATTTATTTTAAAAGATGTCAAATCATATCATTTCGTCACTTCTATAACAAATGTCTGAACTTGTTTATTAGTAATAAAACTACACAAAATTAATAAACACGTCGACCAAATAAACTATATTTTGTCAGTTTTCGACTGAAAATGCCTGTTACTAGGTTTTGAAATATACAATTGTTTTTCTGCAATTTTTAATGTATTAAATTTGCAATCGCATGCCACATAAAATATAAATTTAAAACAATCAGACATTTTCCATATCGATTCCAAATACTTTCTAAATTTACTCTGTTGAAAATTCCGGAAACCGATGGACATTTTTACGGAAAGAGACACTTGTCTTACGGATATTTCTCATGCATCATTCGTTACGGAAATTATTGTAGTTTATTACATGTTCTGATACTTTTTGCAAAAGTATTGAGTTTGAAAGGCAATACGTGTATTTGTAAACATCTTGTTTTGGAAACGATTTCAATTACAGTTTTTTTCTATTTACCCCTGTTCATTTGTTAGTTTTGCGATGTTGGAAAAGTATTACAATATTTCCAGTACAATTATTTACTGGTACATTTCACATCAGTGACACATTTTCTAACAGTGTAGTACAGCGATGTAAACAGAATTCATAACAATCTGACTCTCAAGGTCGTGGCACCTTAAAATGGATTCAGTATCGGTTCATCCAAAAGTTGAGTAATGTGTAAACGCGGATCGTGATGTATCAACATATATGTTACTTATAACATAATCAGAAATAAGAAGTACATTTAAGCGTCCTGTTGTCATATTCGTCAGCTTATTTCGTATTCAGTTAGGAGTGATAGGTAACTTCGTTTTGAAAACGAAACACAAATAGAGGTGTTGATATGCATTTACATACACTTTACCTTCCTTTACTAAATATTTTCAGCACAAAATAAAAAGTGCCAGTTTTGAAAGTTAAATATAATAGCGTTTAGCTTTCTCTAACTTTTTTTTTTTTTTTTTACATTTCTCGGTCAGTGCATTATTATGTTTTGAAGTAGTACATTTAACTTATGTTCGAGCGTTATCCTCACTATCCTTGTTGAGACATTTCTTAGTAAATAAATAAAGTGAGAAAAATTTCAACATCTGTATAATTACGTAGTAGTCTTTGTCTGTGCGTTTCTAGCTGATATAACACGGGAAATTTTAATGTTGCTTTCGAGGACAGAATTTTGGTACTTTAGCATTCTTGAATGTTTAAATTTTCAGCGAAATTTTCTAACATCTAATAACGTCAATTACATCAAATAAGGTCACGTGAACATTCGGTATATTATATTGTTTCACATTTTTCAGTAAATTTGGCCAGTGTTAAGACTGCTAATTTTAATGAGTTGTGCATAATTGCCCTACGAATTTCATATCAATGCATAAACAGTAAATTTCCCCTTGAAATGTAAAACTCATCACATAATGTAAACAGCCTCAGAAGTAACAAATATATCTGAACTTATGCGGAACATAGAATATAACAAACTGTGTTAATACTGGAACACGGCCCTTAACTGGAGGCGGTAAGGCTATTTCTACAGGTTTTGTGCCAATTATGTGATGTAATATAGGATTCGATCTATACTACAGATATCGTATTAAGTCATTTTAGTGGTTGTTTGCAGGCCAGTTCACATATACTTTTGTATTTATCTTTGGCCATATACACACCGAACCATGAAGTTTTATAAACATTTGTGCTTTGATTTTATGACTGTATATTATTGTACTATCTGAGGAAATATGGTTTCCAAGATTTCTCACTACTTAACACGTAGCGTTTTATGTTTTGATCAGAATAGTGACCAGGTTAAGGGCCAGAATCGATTCCAAAGCTAGGTGTGCTACGAGAATTAGCGAGACGGAGGCGAAACAATGGCGTGAAGAAAAAAAGGAAGTGGTTTGGAACGTTTGGACGGAGGAAGGAGAAAATTTTTAATAGAAGAAAGAGAATACGTTCGAACGGAGACCAAGATATCATGTATTTTGATGGAGTTGCGAAGACATTGGGTTGAGAACGACATAAGAGAATATTTCAGTTACAAATAAGTCGCTTGGAGTTTTCCACTACATCGCCGGAGCTGAAGAAGATGTCAGGCCAATTTCCGAGCCTGAACTTGCTGTCAGGAACCCAGGGGCCGGGGCTCAACGAGGTCTCAGCCCTGCAGACCTTATTCGCCAGTACGTTCGTCGGCCAACCACCGGATCGGGAGAAGTGGATTTCATCCCAGGGTACTGCGCCAAAGAAGCCGAAGTCCGGTGAGCCCAGTCTTTTAGCCGCACACTACACTCCGTCACAAACTCAGCCGCCATTTTCCTATCCATCTTGGAAGTCACATAATTAAACGTCTGCCAGAAAACGCACTTAAATTGGGATTAAGTCTGTTACCTTAGCCTGTTCGCTAGTGTAATTAAGTATTGTTCACGACGCATCATTTTATCCATTACACATTTTCGCGACATTGTCCTTAATTTTAAGTCGCTTATTTCTTCATTCTAAGTAATCCTGGTATCTAACCCTTGGAAATCATATACCATATTCTTATCCTCACGCTGACGTCATCAAGATTATCTAATTTGAAATTAAATAACTTACATTCTGAATTATCAGTTTTTTATTTCCATGGGGAGGGTATGCTCAAGTCACTGGCACGCAAATAGTGTGCCGAGGTACCTACTGAGTTTCGCTAGCCGACCACATATGGAATGTATGAGGTTACCTTGGATTCACGTTAAACATCTTTAGCATAATTTTTCCTCGCCTGTTAATAGCCGGGCACTTTTATATTACAGTGATAAGCATAAACGAAAGCATATCTCACATACATGTTAGACATTTTTGTTTAAAATGGTTTTTGTCGTGATAACTATATTTTTAAGACGAAATATTATACGGTTTCGACAAATAAATCAATTAACAAACATGTCGATAGTATAGTTAGCTGAAACCTTAGTATTTATTGCACTTGAAAAAAAATATCCAACATGGTGAAAACTATTTTTAACAAAACCGCTAAGCAGATGTTTGATATCTGATTTATGTAGGGAATAATGACCTTAATGGAGGGAGTGATGCCTAAGTACCAAGACGTTTAAGGTAGCTAGCTAACTCTTCGAGGATTCTTATCTGCGTAGAGCACAGCTCAAGGGGAAGTATAGTAGTGGAGTATTCAAGGCAGGGCTTGCCAAAGAAACTGCTGCGGGTTGTATGTAGCCCCCTGAGCAGCCCCCACAGGTCTGGCCTGTTACAATGGGGCTGACAGCGGTGACACTAGGAGAGGAGGAATAGGAGTGGGGGTGGCTCGTTCGTGTGGGGGTGGTCGGAAATATTGAAACTGGCTGGAGAAGTCAAGGCGGTGTAGTAGGGGATGAATGGTGGTTATCGGGAAGGGTACGTTGGGGAAGGGAGGAATTGTAGACGGACGCTTAGCATCGGAATAGACTGTCAGCTCCTTTGAGAGAGGTTGCCGCTTCAAAGTCCACGAGGGACCCATACCCTGTCCCATTTTCCTTTCAACCCCCTTCCCCCTTCTTTACCCAAGATGGCGATGCATTCCGACCTCTCCTCGCCCTCCCGCTAGATCTCCTCCGATGAGACGTCAGTGTCAGCTCAGACTCCTCTCCTTAATGCAATCTCGCCCGTGTCCCGCCCCCTCACGACTCCCTGGCCTACAATCTCCCAGCAAATGACGTCATGGGACACGTCTAGGGGGAGGCCAGATCTTCCTGCCCGCGAAACCAGAGAACAAGGCCAGGCAAAGATAAGGCGGGTCTGAGGAATGGCGAGCAGACGCCGCCGTGGTACGATGCTAAGAGTAAAACAAGCGGTAATATCACAGTTGGGAAATGTGGGAGTGATTGTTGCACAGTCGCAGTGCAAATACAAACGGTTCCTCGCTCCCTATTGAAGCCTAAATTTGCGAATGTAAGCGCCACACTTTGTATATTTTTCTGCAACCGCATGTTTTCTTCCGTTTGTGTTGAAAATACGCTTATTTACAAGCAATAAGAGTTTCTCTTTCGTATTCAAAGATAAAATACAAGTTCTTCCATATAAATAAATATACAGGGTGAGTCATCAGCTCTGCGACAAACTGTGACAGGATGTTCCTTGCAAAATAACAGTTAGAAAATGTCTGGCAACGAATGCCTGGAAACCACTCCTAAGGGCAGGAAACCCCTGTGAAGATGGGGTTGCAAGTATGGTTTTTATTGAATTTGACGGGAACCATTCGATATTAAGGGATGAAAATTTGTAGGTATGCCAAACAATTCAGTGGCTGTGGCATGCCATTACCCCTGTTGATCTACCGCATACCCTACATAGTCAAATGGGGGTTACCACCCCTTGGAATGGTGAAAAAGTGTCTTCGGACGGCGTTACATAAATTATGACCACGGATTATGAATAACCTTTCAAGGACGTACAAAAAAGGTACTCTTGGTAAGAACACCTCCGACGAATGGTTTGCGAGAAAACATACCTTCAACATTTAAATGGCACGTAATGCTTATGGGGTGGCTACGAGGGATCGAAAATGACCTTAAGTCCCGCTGTAACATAACCACATTTGCTGCATGTAAAATGTTTTCATTACATGTGTTTTACTTAGATTGTAATTGAATTGTTATGTGGTAAATAATTGCAAAAAGTACACGTGTACTGTTAAAGTACTATGTCTGTATTGAATGTGCTATGTTCAATTAGCAATGTCATTGCCTTCATAGCGCCAATTACGTTAATGTTGGTTAATTTGTGTAATGTAATTTCAATGTTCTTACCATGTGATGTGTACATTCATTGTTCTGTTTACATTGCATTACGCTGGTCGTATTATTCTACGTGCATTACATCACATAAGGGTTGGTTTGCA
>PNEQ01130509.1:0-14576 GCA_003012365.1 Medauroidea extradentata | reverse complement strand
ATTTCATCATGTTTCGGATGTGCTAGCAGTCACGTCCGCCGCCCTCGAAGGGTTAAGACGCAGTTGGGACAGGTATCTATGACGTAGGTTCGGCGGTTTTCCCACTATGAGCCACCCGGGCTTTGAATCATCGGCCAGCCCTCAAGGTGTTACGAAACAGCCGCCGACCACTGGCCTCCAGGAACATGGCACGCAACATATTAAATGTGTAGTGTGCTCAAGAACCAGGTAGACATCTGCTAGTCTTGGAAGATGACACGGTGCGAGGTGCTACAATGGAGGGGCGAGAGCAGGGAGACACGGGATACTCCAGAGAAAACCCGCCTACCAGCGACATCGCACGTGAACATCCGAGCTCCGACCACGCTGGGAATATAGCCCGGAGCGCCGTCGTTGTACTTGTATGTTGTCTTTGTTATTGTGTCGTACCTGCGTGTTATCATACACTCATGTCTGTCTTCAGCTGGATTCACAACCACCACTTAGCGTACGTACGTATCAAAGTTGAAAGTTATTTGTATTTAAAAAATTCAGTAATTTTTTTTAAATACAAATAATTTTTATTCTTTATTTTTATGAACATGACATTGTAGCCTGCAATGTCTTTATCCACTGTGATTTTTTTTTTTTTTTTTTTTTTTAAGTTTGGTATAGCAGTTGGTTTTAGTGTAGTCCTTAAAACGGAAACATGCAAAATATCACTTTAACAAGCCATTACGCGAAAACTATGAGAGATAAAAAAAAATTTATAAGAGCCAAATTTACTTACATTTTGTGTCTAAAATAAGAAAACAAATATATGGTACAAATAAAAAATAAAATAATGGTGATGAAAATTCCGGAAGACCGCGCCTTTAAGCTGTGCTTCTGAATTTCTAAAAATACTGCACGCCTATTAGAAACATGTTTTTAGGGCGAGAAACTCGGAATAATTTATATGACCTTGATCCACAGTTTCCGCAAACAATATAATTAGGTCACGCACAGGAATAAACACTGTTTAGACAACACTGCGTGTTAAATATTGCTCCGCGAATAATGGTGATGTTATTCTTGATGTGCGTACTAGAGTCACCCTTATTGCTTCGCTTATTGCCTCCAGTGAGGACTTGTCTTGGACTCCGTCTCGACGAGCAGTTGTTTTCTGTCGCCATAGCAGAGAAGAGTCAAGTCAGCCCTAAGTAAAATAAATACACTTTCCAAAAATAAATGTACGTACATGGATTTAATTACTCCGGACCAGAACGCATCAAATTCTTACTCAAGTGTTGAATGTAAAAATGATTGCCACTATGTCAACCGTCAACACTCAGGACTAGAAGTCTAGGAGCTCTTCACAATTCTGAGGCTTCAAGCCCTTTCCGCACAATCAAATATCCATTGAAATTACCTTCTATTTATCGAATGTCATTTGACGCCATGTTAACATCATAACCGCGGCCATTTTGTCTTTCCTTTGGTTTTATGTTTTCAACTGTTTCAAATATTTTCATCTCACGTACTACAGTTAGAGAAGATGTTTTATTGCGGGAAACTTGACTGTCTGCTGGGTTTCAACACACGTTCGTCTCACCAGAACATTACTTGTACGTAGAGCTGTTACCATATTTGACTGAGCCAATAAGAATCTCGATAATTTAACATTTGATGCCTGTTATTGGTCTGCAGACAGATACGTTGTCTCAGACGTACATCACCCAATCATATATGTCACAAGAAACTACAGTGTTTCAAGGACAAAACAAATCCGCGATGTACCATCATTTTTAACTGTAGTTTCTTACATCCAAATGTTTGATCAGCGATAATAGTGTTATTGACAATATGTATGCAAATTACGTAATTATATATATTTGGGCAAATTTAAAGAAATTAAAAATAAATGAAATCATAATTTTCTTAAAATAATTTAAACAAAAATTTTTCTAAAAGCTTGTTTTTGTTTAATCAGTTAATTTCGCGTTGTGTAGGCTGTGTTGATAATAAGATATTTCCTTTTTGCTAAATGTTGTTAAAAACTTTGGTATAACTAATCAAGCGCCCGCTTCAATGTTAACTGAATTAAATTTACTGAACGGCTGTAACGTGATTATTTTGTTCAACAAACAGAATTCAGGCATTTTAATTTAATAAGTATTTTATTATGTGGAAAGGCGCTTACCCAATGTATAGGAACACAAACGGACCCACTCTGTGCATGTCTCACAAACCTTCCACTGGCCAGACCTAAACATTCTTTACTAAGTCCCTCTCATACTAGTCTTGCTTTCTACAATAGTTGACAATATTGTTGGAAGAAAATATGGTGGTCAACAAATATTACCTTTAAAAAAAGCTGGTCGTTTTCACAGTAAAAAGTGAATGGAAAACTGTCATTTTGTCATTTTATTTTGGTGACAGTTTGACTTTTCCTGTACGTAAGCTTATGTTTAGAGCCGGTGATTTGTGAATTATGCAACATTTAGTGTGAACTATTGGCAGAATGTCTCTGTGTAGAGTTGTCGCTCATTTGACTGAGCCAATGAGAATAAGGTAACTGCGACAGTTTGCGTGTAGATCCCCAAGACGTTGACAGTTATAAACAGCCAATCACTGGCCATGAAGCAGAGCTGCAGGTGTGCACATAAGGCTTTGAAACAAAATGTTGCATAATTATTTTCACCTAATATCACTGACTCAGCTTATGTTGATTTAACTAAGGAGTTATGGAACAAACATAATTTTAAGCGGTTTAAAAAATATATATATTCTGAACAACTTGGTAAGTATAATAAGAATGCAGTAACAATAAGGGTGTTATTATTTTGCAAGTACGTCAACGTATTTATTGCTTGAACAAGGCATGGAGG
Source organism: Medauroidea extradentata (assembly GCA_003012365.1). Lineage (NCBI taxonomy): Eukaryota > Metazoa > Arthropoda > Insecta > Phasmatodea > Phasmatidae > Medauroidea > Medauroidea extradentata. The sequence continues at coordinate 11,727 of PNEQ01130509.1, read as the reverse complement.
GTTGTCTGAGGACATGGTGGCAATTGTAACAACAGTACAATCTTCTCCATAGAGAACTAGACACATATTGTAGGACACACAACAAACCACTACAATTACACTAGGTTATGTAAGAGAGACTGATTCAACTGTTCATTGTATTCTGGGTTCTGTTTACGTGGACGACGATCTTTTTCGTTATTCGTTTGTTCTCGTTTGAATAGACCAACCAATGATAGTGACGATGTACTTGATTAACTGTATTCTGTTGTTTGCATTAGTCACAAACACGGTCTAAGAGGAAGAGGTCTTGACACTGCGTATGCTCTCCAGCAAGAAAAAGTAACCCCTTCATGTCGCCGAGCGCTAGTAGTAATTTGGTGGAAGATTTGTCTTGTTTACATCTCGCGTTTTAAGATTTTTGCAATTATTTACGTAAAATAATGTTAATAAGGTAAGCTGATATAGTATATACATGTTCCATGTCCATAAATGCATTGGCATGTGTGGAACTGTTTATAAAAGTAGTCGGAAAAAATATATTGTGTATTATTGTTTTAGTGAACACATTCGAACAAAAACTATATTTCGTGCCCTACAAAATTTTAGAATCGTTGCAATGTGCATCTACATGTAAAAGATTGAAAAATTAAATTTTATTGTTGTAAAAATGTGTTTCAATACAAAATTACGTTCCCATTTTTTTCTTCGATATAATACTTGCAAATCCAGTAACAACTTCACATTTTAAGCTAAGCCAAATACAAACACAAGACCAATCTTCCACCAAATTACTACTAGCGCTCGGCGACAAGAAGGGAGTCACATTTTATTCCTCAGTGTCAAGACCTCTACCTTCATAGACCGTGGTCACAAATTAATGATTTAAATAACAAGAAAGGACAAGAGTATTTCACGTAGGTCATGCAGAACATCAAGAACATGTACTTGACTTTCAGTCCTGTGGTTGGACGACAGCTGCATAGCTACAACATAGAGGACTGTGAACCATTACTGGAAACAACTAGTGTAGATATATCACGTGGTACTGGCTAGAAGGCAGTGACGTCATAGTGTGTGCGCCAGGCCAGGGACTGCGAGGAGGTGGAATGTGAAAGTGAGGGCATCCTCTGATCACCTCCCCCCTCCCCTCACTGACAGACTTGGCCCGCCCACCTACATGTGCTCGCAACTTCGCTAGTATACTCATGGCAGAGCATCTTGTTTCATAACATCGCTACTTGATTGCACGCCGACTGTAACTTTTTTTTTATATTAACTTTCGTAGGGTATATATATTTTTAATGTTATTTATTTTTAACTTTCAGCGAATTTCCGTAAAAAAATAATTTGCAAATAAAACAGGGGATTATCACCAGAAAGTAAAATTTAACTGGCACAACATTAAGAGCATGTGAAGCTAATTCTGTTTTGTCAAACATACTTTCCTTCCTGACTTGTAGTCACGAGTGCAGTAGCTGCAAATAGAAATCAAAGTTACATTTAAACTCTCATGAGCGTCAACCGACATCTACCAACACCAGCCAACCAGTGATCGCGCCAGCCTGCACACAACTATGAGAGATTCAAAGCAACGCTAGGAGCAGCACCATCGCGCCTCGCAGACGGCTGGAATATGCGTGGCAATGGAGACGCGAGTTTATTTTCCTTTTTAGTGCTCGTGTGTATTTAATGCAAGATGTAGTTAACCACCCCGTAATATATCAACACTGCGCAGAGTAGTAGGTATGTTTTCCCACTACTCGAGATGGATTTCGAAATTTTCTGAAAAAATGTATCCACTCGCTCATTGTTAAAACAATTCCAATCACAGAAGCAGCTCTGAATGCTTTCAACATTTTGAAAGCAGAGGTCGCAGATGCAGTAGTGCCTGCAATAGATGATGCCATTCCATTCGTCGTGGAGACTGATGCATCCGATCATGCGATTGCAGCTGTTCTAAATCAAGCAGGAAGGCCTGTAGCATTTTTTTTTTCAAAGACTCTATCAAAGATAAAACAAAAACATTCATCAGTAGATAAGGAAGTGTGTGCCATTGTTGAGGCATTGAAGAAATGGAGACGTAATTTACTTGGTCATCATTTTCAGCTTATTACAGACCAGAAATCAGTCTCGTTCATGTTTGACAATCGCCATGCAAGTAAAATAAAAAATGATAAGATCATGAGGTGACGGATGGATTTATCGTGCTTCAGTTATGACATTGTCTATCGACCTGGCAAAAATAATACAGTCGCAGATGTACTTTCCAGAATTTGTGGTTCTACATCAAGCAGTGGTTCTCTACATGAGCTTCACAATGCTCTCTGCCATCCTGGTGTGACACGAATGACTCATTTCGTAAGGTGTCGAAACCTATCATAATCTATTGACGATGTACGTAAAATTACTTCGTCCTGTCCAGTCTGCGCCGAGTTAAAACCTAGATTTTATAATGAGAACCCTGGCAAACTTATTAAGGCAACAAGCTCTTTTGAAAGGCTCAACATTGATTTCAAATGTCCTTTGCCTTCCAATTCCAAGAACCGATACCTCCTGAAAATCGTCAATGAGTACTCCCGATTCCCATTTGTCTTTCCATGCACCGACTTGACATCATCAACGGTTGTCAAATGCCTAGGTCAACTATTCGCTGTTGTTGGTTTACCTGCATACATACATTCAGACCAGGGCTCGTCATTCATGTCTTATGAGTTAAGGTATTTTCTACACTCCAAGGGAATTGCCACTAGTCATACTTCTGGCTACAATCCCCAAGAAAATTGTCGGGTAGAAATATATAATGGCATAATTTGGAAGTCAGTGATGCTAGCTGTCAAGTCAAAAGGATTGAAAACAACTGATTGGGAGAGTGTTCTTTCATATGCACTGCATTCTATTCGCTCTCTCCTTTGTACGGCGACTATTTCCACGCCACATGAAAGGATGTTTAGTCATCCTAGACGATCTGTAAGCGGCACCTCACTACCAACATAACTATCATCTCTAGGTGTAGTACTCATGAGACGACAAAATCGACAAAGCAAATATGAGCCACTGGTAGAAGAGGTAGGATTGCTGGAAGCAAATCCCGAATATGCACATGTAAAGCTCTCAGATGGCAAGGAGACAACAGTATAGTTACATCACTTAGTTCCCAGAGGAAATAACCATAAAAATGAAGAATCTTTGGTGGATGCTCAAGTTCCGATAAATGAAGTAGACCCAAGAACAAGTCCTTCAGCAGAAGTGAAACAAGAGGATGATGTTCCGGAGAAAACACATGTTCGAAGATCTGGTAGAGACATACGTACAACTGAATATTTGTCAGACTATGTCAGATTTTAAATAACCCGGGGTGAATGTAATGGTTTTTACTTTCTCTTAAAACTGTATGACTGTCTATGGCCTGCCTTGCAGACATAACACTTCTATTGTTAGAAAAAAGAAAGTTACCATGTCGATTTATTAGCGAATTAAAGCTTTAGTAACAAGAGCAAATATATTACACTGATGTACGTCTGACACGACGTAGCTGTCTGTAGACCAATAACACGCATCAAATATTACAATATCTGGATTCTTATTGGCTCAGTCAAATATAATAACATATCCGCGTACAAGCTAAAGTTCGTAAAGCCGAACGTGCGCTGGAACCTCCTTGGCTGGAACCCAACGAACAGACAAGTATTCCTGCGATAAACCGCCATCTCTAGTCTTGACACTAAGACTCTCTGGCAATTACGAAGAAGCAGAATGTGGAAGTAAGACACTGAAACAAGTTGGCAAAAAAACATTTTCAATAGAACATTGGTCCCTTCTCATAGTGTACAGTCGGAGGTTATTACTGCTCGCCTTGGAACACAACCTCGCTACGTCATTGATGATTTGATTGCTCCTACAAGACTATTCTCCCGTACTTCTTTAAGATAACGTTAATATAAATACAATTACATCATAGTGAGAGCCGGCCATAACACCTTCCTTATTCGTTATAATTCCCACAATGTGACAAGCAAATATTCTATAAACTACACGCGAACGATCAGCAAACCTTCTCTGAGTGGTCTAAACCTTCCACAGAATCATCCATGCTGGCTGCCATGCAAGTTTGTAGGGAATCTTTCATACTAGTACCAGTCTTAACAAACAAGGAATTGATAACAAGCATGCAGTGATCGTAACGCACTGGGAGAGACATCATGGCCTTGGCTTCATTCTTGGTCTGGGCTTCCTGATTTCGATGCTGCTTTGTTTTGTAATCGTCTTAGTTTAATGACACCTCACGACAGGCCATGGCAGCATCCCTACCTCTGTCCTGTCAGTCTATAATGTCAGACTGAAGTGCATTGTTGGATATATACACGTAGCTAGTGAATGTTGCCGAGTGGCAGGAAACCCAGTGTTACATAACTGGACTAGAACACGAGTAACAAACAAACCAAGGAACACAAAAATGGCCGTAGTCAACCAATTAACAAGTGATACCGAAACAAGAATATAGCCGGTATATAAATTAAAAAAAATTTTTTTTTGTCATGCTTAGCACATTTATGTAACCGTGCATTTTCTGTGACTCAGCAATATTAGCTATCAATGATGCATATCTAACAATACACTCGAGTCTGTCATACACCCGCATTGCATTAATCTTAGAAGCATCACATTAATCAGCGGCGGCTCGAGGATTGTTGGAAGGGAGGGCGCAAGTTACCGAGAACTGTACACTGCTGTGAAAGCGCCGGCGTGTAGCAATGACCATGAAATATGTACTGGCTACTTATTGTGTTGTGAGCAGCCAGTAGTGAGCGACACCTACATACCAGCGTGTCAGTGGATGTAACTTGTGCCCTTCCTGGCAACTACCCTAGAGCCGCCACTGACCTCCACTAACAGTACGGGTATCAAAGTGTAGCTGGTTCAATAGCCTTCAAGTTAGTTCCAACATTCCTGAATATACTCCAGTATTCTCTGCTGAACCAAGTTCATACTGGACCAGCAGAAGACAAGGAATTGGTCCCTTGTTTCCTCGCCACATTGTTAGGTAACCTGCCATCAAATATTATATACATTTTTCTTATCTATACACATATCTGAAGTCTACCCTATCCTCTGAAGAATTCCTGCCGCTAGCTATACATATAAGTTTTCAGGCCGGAGCTCAGGGGTACCAAGTGAAGAGCGACTAGGCTAGGATGTAACTGCTGTTGTGTAGGTTGTATACTAGGAGACAACACAACACTCAGTACTGCATCCAGGGAGCCAACTGTATATTTACCTCCCCGGCTGAGAAGAGACGACGAGACCCGCCAAGTTGTCTGACTGGCTATAGCTTATTACACTCTGGGAAATAATCTCTCATGAAGCACTGTGTTATTTCCTCCAGCCAGTTCTCTGTTTGTACAAATAGTAGTAAGTAATAAATACCATGTAGTATAGGTTTTACCTTACTGGAAAATGTACGTCTAACGCGACAATGAAATATGTATTATAACTATTATTATTTCAGGCAAGTCAGCTCTTACATGAGACTAAAACCTTTAGCTTCTCACGTAAGACCAATCTATAGTAAGCTAGTTCGTTGGACACAGATCCAAATAAACATCAAATGTAAAAATGAATTTAAAATGCCATCCGCACTCTCCTGTTTCAAGAAATGAATACAGCACCGAACGTGAATTCCTTGACGCTGTAAGTTCGTAGTTAACCTTACGAGAACAGCACCTGGTCGATATGTCTCCTCCCCCCCCCCCCACACACACCACCGTGCGAAAACAACTTCCGTAGCTATAGTGTTCCTCAATGTTATTAGCTACTTTTATCCTAACACATACTTAGTTGTATAATTTTACTGTGTTGTATTTCTACTGAATAATGCTTTGATTATTCTGAAGATATTGCCTCCTAAGAAATTAATTTTTCGTCGTCGGCCCTAAATGTGCTGACTTTCTGCAGTCTTAGTACAGTGACGTGCCAAAATAAGGAATGTAATTTTTGGAGGTGAATTAGAATAACAACATAATGAATACCATAAATTATGCATCTGGGGGGAACTTGCCACCAAAAATAATGTTGATTTTTCAGGTGTTAGGTAAATACGTAGAAAGTGTTATCTGTGTGGATACTACATTGCCACAAGTCTCATTACCTTTGTAAAGTGGCATTGAAACAAAAATACTGATTGGTTCATTGGTGTAAAGTAACTTCGGTTCACTCGTGGAATTAATTTTACATTTGGAAGACTCTGTGTTTGCTAATTTCTCGTTAATACTCGTAAGTTTTAAAATATTTCGGCAGCATCTCAGCGAGAAATAGCGGCCTCGTGTAGTAGTTCTTGAGTGTAAGCTATCTTAAAGTTGGCAAGAGTGTCGGGGAGGACCATGGCGGCAGTGACGTCACTAGGCGACAGGACCACAGTGATGACACCTCACAGCAGCCTCCACTCCTCCTCCACACCACCTGTGCGACCGTCATTATCGCTGCTGCATTGTTTCAACACGACAAAGGAATTGGCCCGCTGTGTCACTGTGTTCTTTTCTTCCCTGGACAGTCTTGTCGTCACTCTAGGCTCGGGGTGTGACTCCTAGAAACTCTCTGGTTCATCCAGACAGTATTCACTCAGGCTGTAACCGCTTGTATCACTCACAATACTCGAGTTGCCTTCATTTATTCCTGAGTCTAGATCTTAGGAAACTTTTATTCGAAAATATTATACTATAGCCGTAGACAATTAACCAGGTTAAATTTTAAATTGCGTTATGCACATTGTCTGAATAAGTAAAGCACGGTTATGCAACAAACACTTAATATCTGTTTTCTACAAAAATATACCGAGAATAGTTAACTGCAAATCTCCTACAAGGCAATTTCAGTAAACCTTCCCCTTCCCCGCAGCTATTCAGTTATAATACAATATATAAATGTTCTATGCAGGGGTGAATCCAGCTCTAGGTTTTTTTTTGGGGGGGAGGGGGGCAATTCCTTAAAAAGTAGGTATGTCCACACCATGTGTAAAAAATGTGGAGTCCGGTGGCTTCCCCCGGAAAACATTACTTTTTAATGTGTAAAATGGTGCCATTTAAAGCGTTTCCTGAACAAAAATTTGAGTAATACTTTTAAAATTTGTAATATTTTAACTATATATAAAAGGTCACTTTCAAAGTGGGGCGTTACAAGCCTATTTTTGTAGTACTTGATTGTTCAGAAACATACGTTATGAATGTATCAATGTAGCACTCTAGATAAATACATTTCCTTGATATAAACTCATAAGTAGATTTCCCTATTTTCGGTGGTAATATTTCTGCACAAGTTTGTTTCAATGCCTTATGTGCACACCTGCATCTCTGCTTCGTGGTCAGTGATTGGCTGTTTTAACTCAACGCGTCTTAACGTTTCACCGCAGATCACAGACGTGTGGTGTCGCAGTAACATTATTCTGATTACTCAGGTAAAAAAAGAAACAATTTTACACTAAGACATGCTGTCAATAACAATGCAGCATATCTTCAGATGTTCACGTAATTAAACTAACGGGTACAAAATTATTTCCGCTTTTCAATTGAATTAGCTAAATTCTCGGACCTCAACCAGCAAATGCACACTTGTTAACCTTCAGGCTAGACTTTGCACATGGGGGGCTTAGAACGACAGTGGTGTAAGTAACGTAAAGTAATTTTCACAAAAACAATATCTTTTACATATAAAACCCAGCGCCCGTTTTTTTAGTACTTGAATTTTACTTCAAAAAAATTAGTAAAAAAGTGCCATAATTGTAACGGAACTTCCTTTTGAAACATATTTAGCATACGAATAAAATAATAGTGACTTACACCACTATCGTTTTAAGCCCTTCATATAACTCTGTACTCAAGTAGACTTAGCCTGGACATTGGTTGTTAGGTTCCATGAAACAATGAAGAAGAAGATTTGGGCCTGCTCTTTGCTACTTATTTCTTATCGGCTGTGAGCCATCCAGGAGGTGTAAATGTGGGCCAGTCATGAAAGTGACATAATATTATGAAAGCTTGAATGATTGCAGTCCTCGAATCAGCTGAATGTCGTGTTAGTGTCAGTAAATAAGGCTGATAGGCGCAGCTACAGCAAGGAGCGAGACAGACTGCAGCAGTCTTGTCCATGTGCCACACACGCAGTACCTGTCTCCCTCGCCGTCATTGTACTCTGCTGGGAGGTCACAGCCCCATTTAACCGGCGGCGCTGCTCGTCTAATGGGCGAGCACTCAGGCCGGATGCATGTTTAAAGTGGCTGGCCGCTGTTGACATTGGAGCGCAGGGGCACAATGAGGCCTTTCTACCAGCCCTCAGCTCCTATACAGCTCAGAGTCTGTCGTTTACACTGTCTTCCTTCTAAACAAGCTGTGATAGCTAGACACGTGGCGTACTGTATAGTTCCCTGCAAGGCGGGGGAGGGCAAGCGAAGTGGACTTGGTATCTTCGCACAAGTCATGACTGGAGATGATGGTCCATCGCGGGAAAACTTGACTGTTTGCTGGGTTTCAACGCACGTTCAACTTTACAAATATTACTGGCTTTCGCTTGTACGTAGAGTTGTTGCCCTATTTGACTAAGCCAATAAGAATCCCGCTATTGTAATATGTGATGCCTATTATTGGTCTGCAGACAGCTGCGTTGTGCCAGACGTATATCACTCAATCGTATATGTCACAAGAAACTACAGTGTTTTCAAAGGCATATTGGCACAAACAATTTTCGCGATATACCATAATCTCTAGGCATGACTTTACACTGCAATTATTATTCAAACTTAGTGTACGTCGACACTATACGTTACTCACGATTACTCGTGGCTTTCTTTGTTGACGGTGCCTCTTAGTACGAGGCCATCCCGGTGTCCGGCCCACATGGGCGTGGGGAGAGATCACGCTCTACCAAGCAATGGACTTCTAACAGTCAGTTGGAACCGCCTAACCCCTAGACGAGACACTAACCTGCGCCTCCATCCGCCTTCCAAAGGAGAACAGTAGCTAGCGAGAGAGCCTAGGGCCATCCATCCCAGGTTCTCGCCCACAGTCCTGTCCCCCGACTGAGATCCTCAGCTCAGCTACCTCTTGGTTTGAGTCAGGGCCTATCTAACCTCTAACACACTGTCCAGGTCTGCTACCTGCAGCCTACTCATCGATCTTTCTCATAGGAAGGGTCCTCTCTAGATCTGCCCAGCATCCGGGCAACCACCACCACTACGAGACCAACCCAGACCAGACTCGAGAGAAAACCTCATAATGGTGCTATCTGGTCGCCTGTAGTACTACCTAGTTTTCATGGCTTTTGTGGGTTTTCTAGCCTGACCGTCAGGGTACTACAAGAACGCACAGGCAGATCACCCACCAGGGGAGGGGGGAGTCCATCCTTACAGCCGCACGGCTCGGTCGTGCGTCTTGTTTCTCCAGACCGCATCAGGTTCGTCCAGTACCATTATCCATCGTCTCCCACGTGGAGACCTGGGCTTTTGGGCCCCAACAGCTGAGCGCTAGGTAGTCTAACGCCCCACCTAGTGGTTTCTCCCTGTTGCCACCTGTCGGAGAATTCATCAAGGCAGATACCCCTTTCCCAGCTATGAGGAGACGGGATGCATGGCGCCCGCACGCCAGAGCCTGCATCTGTTCTAAGATCCGGTGGCGCCACGAGGAGGCTGCAGGTTGACTTGGGTGTGAGAGGTTCTTGTGCTGAGGGGTCACAGAAGCGTAAAGCTAGCACCAGAGGCCGAGGAACCCATCCCGGTGTAGTGCCCACCAATACTCACGAGCCCCGGAGCAACGTCAACACCCCTGATAGCGTGTTCGTGGTTACTCCCTTCGGATACTAGAGCGTAGCACCGCTCCGACACCTCAAACAGGGAGATTCACTATTCGCTCTCGGATTGCTCCAAGGCGAGAACACACCTTAACTACCGGTGTACGTGGACAGAGAGAAAGAGGGTAAGAGAGCGGAAAATCGAGAGAATCTTTGGAGGTTAAATAATGACCAAACTCTGTAGCACAGTGCGCCTTGTTGATTGCATGATGTTTATTGTGGATGACATACAGGAAGCTCAGTGGTACAACTTTGACAATAGACAATTTCCAACATTAATTGCGCTGATGTAACGTGACAGATGTACTTTGAGGCTTATGTACAGATGCGCTCTCCGACAATGTTCGCTTTTGTACAGAACTTCATTTTCATTGGTTTTGCTTGTAGGATTGCAAGAGACAATTTTTTTTTTTAAATTTGCCTTTCCAGTAAGCCAAGTTAATGAAAGAGTTCAATTTAGTATTATATTTGATATGTTAGCCAAGCTGCTTCCTGCGTCCAAGTGTGACCAAATAAGAAATATATGGGAGACAAAAGTTATAGCAAAGATTAACTACATCATCAAAGATGAAGGGGAACTTACACGTAAACAATACCAAGCCCAAATTTATTTGCGTATTTATTTATTGCAACACAAAATAGTTTTGATCACATTATCACTAGAGCCACTCAATTCTGGCCAAAATTAATTTTCATCAAATCGTTTCAGTGTCTCGCGTACACATCTGCAGCTGTGCTTCATGGTTATTGGATAGCGTGACTTTGTGCAGAGGTGTGGCTTCTTTGACTGAGCCAATCAGAACAATGTTATTGTGACACCGCACGTCTGTGGTTTGCTGGTAGAATCCCTAGATGCTGATAATAAAATACATCCAATCATTGACCTCGAAGCAGCTGCAGATGTGCTCATAGAGAAGTGAAATTAATTGGTGCCAAATTAAATTCACCGAAAAATCAGTGGCTGTAATTATTGCCTTGCTCAGTCATCTCGACCACTACTGTGATACGATATAGAGTCGACGAGGATTCTGCTGTTCCGGTCAAGTTTTCAAGCACTCAGATTGGTTTGTTGTCAATAATCATAAGTTTTGTAATTTATATATATATAACACTTTTGTCAATTTTAAGTCATCCGTTCTAATCGAGTGTGGCTATACCTGCACGACAACATGTAACAAAGTCAGTACGGTGCTATCACATATTGTACTCTGCTATGTACAGTCTAGGCTGTTACTAAACAATAACGCCAGCTTTGCTGCTCCCTACTTGTATGTTTATCTATGCCATAATTATTTGCACCGAATGTATTTTGTTATGAAAATAAGCCAAGAACAGTGGAAATATTTTCAACGACAGCGAACTGTGTATTAATTCTAATAACTTATATATTAACACCACACGCTTCTACATTCTTCTGTTTCAAGCATACGACCCACCTACTATACATATTTTTTGGGCTTCTAAAATTGGTTTTAAACTATATTCGTTTTTGACTAAGTGGCATTCTTTCCTTAAATTTAACTATTTAAGTTGTACAAAAATGCAATTGAGTTAAATATACGCATATACGCTCCAATTTAATGTTCAGTGCACAAAGACGGTATTATTCATTCAGTGATTTCGAAATACTGCAGAAAACCGAAAGCAGGATGACTGGATCGGGGCTTGAACCCGGATTCTCCTGAATACTAGTTTGGTGTTTACCACAGCACTAAGAGATGTGTGGTGGGATTATAGCACTTGAGTTGGTAAGAGGTGAGAGTAGCTTTGCTTCTGTGTGGTTGTGTGTTCTAAGATATGTGTGGTGGGATTATAGCACTTGAGTTGGTAAGAGGTGAGAGTAGCTTTGCTTCTGTGTGGTTGTGTGTTCTAAGATATGTGTGGTGGGATTATAGCACTTGAGTTGGTAAGAGGTGA
>PNEQ01130508.1:0-14577 GCA_003012365.1 Medauroidea extradentata | reverse complement strand
CTTGAAAATGTAAATTTTGGTACACGGTACCGGCCATTTTGTTCTGTAAAATCAAAATGAGGGCAGATAAAAATCAATAACTTTGGGTTTGCACTGTTGAAATATGTACATTATGTGTGACAAAATTTCAAATTTTTTCAAAATGGGTCAGCAACCAAAATAATTGAAATTGGGTGATTTTCCATGGAATGACCCCTCTGCTTTAATTTATTGGTTAAGAAAATAAGAGTTTACAATTGGTAGGGTCATTTTCATGGCACTGTTTTATTTATATTTGCACTCATTTCTTTATTGCATAAAGAATATTCTTTTAACAGTACACATTCAAATTCAGTTGAGAAAGTACAACTGTCTTAATAAAATATGTTACAGTGTGGACCAAGATAAGACAAGCTCACGAAAACCACCGGCTGATAACTGAAGTATACTCTTGCTTTTCAATTCCGTTTAAGTGTGCTACTAAAAGAATATATGATATATAATAACACAGCGTTAAACAAAAGTTATATTTCAATTTCCAGTACATTTCCCACATTTCCTGAGAAATTCCGGTAAGTGCTTTAAACGCGATACCATGTTAACTTGCGCAAACCAAGAAGACTAACGATAACAATACCATTTTTATATCATTTTTAGAGGTGACGAAGTTATGTAAAATATATTACTTTAGTCAAGTATTTAATTAAAATACCTTCTTTACACAAATTTGTAAATTGATTAAATTTTTTAATGTCCTCTTTTGTTGCATTTCATAGTTCAGTCCATGTGAACTACACCAAAATGCATATGAATAGAATTGTGGGAAAAAAATTGTAAAACATGAGGGGCCAGCACAATATTTTATTTATGTTCCTTGACAAAATGTACATGCAATATAATGAAACAGTTAAGTAGGTTATATTATCCTCCAGAATTTTCAATTTAGTCTTAACACTTTTAAACTGTGAGCTGAATTTATTTACATCACATTTTACGAAACAACATACTGTATGTATAAATAATATTCAGTGAAAGAAATAAGTACTAAGGGGTAAATATTACAATATTCAATTATAACGTAAATACCTTGATTGTATTCATTAGTGTTTCACATTTATATTCCCTGTTTATAGGCCAACAATTTTATCCTTGTTATTTTCACAGTTTTTACTGCCGATAAAATTAATGCTGTATTTTGCCATTCATTCGTGATTTTTCATACGATGCATTACGAAAATTTTTGGCAATTCCAGAGATATCAATTCAGTCAAATTACACATCACAATTTCATTGGTATTGCAACAATATATGTACATAATCCTTGCTGTCGCATAAATATATTCAACCTCATTTAATTACAATGTTAACAACATAAACATTACCAGGTATAATGTAAAAACAGAATAAACAAACACATTCACATAACCAATGACCAAACCTAAAAGTATATTCTCGTCTACTTCGATATTCTCGATCTTGCTTTAACTATCAACAATTGATTCTGTCAATTCACTTTCAATTGACTCTCGAATCAAAGGTGTTTTTGATATGGAATGTGCTAAAATGTTGCATTTATTTTGTAATTTAGCACAGAATGATGGGACTTAACAATTATAAACAAAAATTGAAAAATTAGTAACTTTGCACACTGCGAAAAACACTTGTCTCTAGAAATAATTAAAATTGCAGTTGTCAAAGTACTGTCCAATTTATTGATCACTGATAGCGAAATGATTGGCAGCAAAGAAATTCCCTTACAAAAGAAAACTTTCACACATTCTAACCCCGAAAAAATCACGTAAAATTCCCTTACTTACCGCAATTTCCTGATCGCTGGACACCCTGAACAAGGTAGATTTTTCCAACTGTACCTTAAAAAAATATCTTTTTAATTGCTTTGGTTTATATTTTTGGTAGCGCAGTTTTAATTAAACTAGTTTTATTAATATTTGCATTCCTATCATTATATTTTAATTAAATTTCAATTGATAGTAATGCTTAAAGAATATTTTTTCTTTCAAAAGAGTTTCAATTTCACCAATGTTTTAATAGAATTGTGGTTTCATCAGGAAATTAACACAGTTTTGGTTTCATCAGCTAGTTAACAGAGTTTCTGTCTCAACATAAAATTGACAGGGTGCAACAGAACTGACATTTTCATAAAACTACTGTCACAGTTCCACTCTTTCACAATCATGATGACCCAAGGATGGAATCTGTAAGTTCTGAAAGACCAGTCAACTCATTGGAATTTTTATATGGTACACATTCTACGAAAACAAATATTTCATCTCAGACACCCTACTAAGCTCCTAGACTAGCAGAAATAATTTGACAGAAATAAGGTAAAAGACAAAAGATAAATTTCTGGCCTTGGATGAAACTTATACATTACGTTTCGAGCTCCATTTCTGGCACCTGAACATAAGCCGCCCACCACAATGAAACAAAGTAACTTTGGCCAAACTGTGATTTGCAAGATCCAGGTGTTACAATATCAGGGTGATAAACCAAGGTTGTCCAGCAACACAGCAGATCACATCAGAACCTTTTAACTCATGAAAATATTAAATAAGGCACCTTTTCAAGACCAGCCAATCAACAGCCACACAGAGACCCAGGACATCCATGAAAGTATTGTATTAGGGGTGAGTTCTCCGACCACATGGATTGCGAATACTTTGCTTGAAACTTGTGTGAAGAAAAGTAAACCTAGGTGAAGAACTATGTATTTTTATGCAAGTAATTGAGGGTATGGTAGGTTCTGTGGCATTGCAAAAATTAATGCTAGCCAATTTTATTGAAGTAATAACTTACACAGAACAATTTAAAGGTTATGCATTTTGTAGAGTCCTGTTGCAAAGACAGTGAAGCCTAACCTGCCATATCATAAGAAGGACCCCTAGCTGATCACATTTTCCCATAAACCAACAGCATCATGCTACAGAAATGCTTCAATCTAGACATCAGAGACCCACGGATGGTAATTCCCTCAAAAACACTAACAAAACCAACAATTAATCTCCAATACTATTAGAACAATAACTATAATAATGTAATTTAGACTAGCATCAAAAACTTCTAGAACATTCTAGAACCTTCAAGAACAAATATATCTAGCAAATATATGAAAACAAAACCTTCAAAGTAAAACACTGCTCAAAATTGAAATCACAACATACATATTTCTGTACAACAATTTGGAAAAAAAAATGTATACACATTAACACACTACTCCCACAATTATCTGACCTGGTCGGGGGATGAATTGGTTCATTTTTTTTCTATAGTTCACATTAACAAAGAGTTTTTTGTTGGTAAACAAAGTTAGGTATACATCTATTAACACAATATGGATGTACAGGAAACACTATGTACATACATTATTCAAAGAACCTTTTTACGTTGTATGTACATATTACTGACGATTTAAATTATGTAGTATTGTACTAAAATACCTAACAAACTTGGCGGTTCCCTACGAATGGCACGCCACAGCGATCTGGCCACACCGCTTAAACGCTTCGAACTGCAGTGTGGCCCAGCGTTCCACAACCAGCTGGTCAAGCTTCCCCACCTTCCATCGTTTCCCTCTATCACCATAACCACCCTTAAAATATATATCACCGACACAGACTAGATGTGACTACGTCACACATAAAAAGTTACCTTATTGATTATGGTCCCTCAGTGAAAAACACTCCAATCAACAAAACTGTTGTGTTTATAGTTTGATGTGCTCATAAGTACATTGTTACCCTGTCAATACAACACAAAATAAATTATGTTTTTACACTAAAACAAAATGACTTTAAAAGTAAGAAACTGGCTGGTGCCTGTTTATCAAATTAAATTCCTGTCACTGATGTTGGAGTGGAGTGATTGAGTACCACTTGTGCCGGCTGTTGCATCATTCGCTTCAGTACTCTTAGAGGTGGGTATTTTTGTAAAAAAATATCCTGTACGCATTGTTGTTTCAATTTTGGCTTCTCACTTATGAACTGCTTTTGATTCATGTATAAAGACGGGAAAAACTGAGTTTGATCCCCAGCTCCAGACAACCTGATTTCAGTTTTCCAGAGTTTTTTAGGGTTTTCCAAATCACTCCAGGCCAATGTTGGAATGGTTCCTTAAAAACAGGCCCTGGCCAACACCTACCCTCATTCCCTCGTATCCCTTTGCTAAGGCCTTGTGCTGTTTGAGGGCATGTAAACCAACAAAATTAATATATTTAAAAAATACTACAGGGTAGTCTGTGACTGTTATGTTATGTAATATAAATGTTAATGTTTGATGGTTGCAACTATTGATTGATCTTTCTTAATACTTTGCAGTGCTGCAGCCTCCCGAGATGGCCACATGTGCTACTGCGTTCACAGTTTATTACCAGTTTGATAATTATCATGGCACACTATGGTAGATAACTCTAACTTTAAAGGTTTTCCGATCAACGCAAAAGTTCACAAATGTGAGTTTCGCAGCAAAGAATCGACATTAAATGGTGAAGATTCAATGACATTTGTGTGCCTAAGATGTAGCCTCAAGAAAAAAAAAATTTAGCAATTTTGACAATGATGAACTTCAAAACGCACACGAAACTAAGAGCAAGATAAAACTACATTTCAACATCCTACCAACTCTGCAGGAAATGATGAATGGCCTTGATTCAGAAGTAACATTTATTTGGAACGACAACTGCAACTTAAAAGCACTATTCGATGACCAGAGGAAGGAGCTTCACATTTTAAAGGGCAATTCTGGTGGTAACCGCAGCGATAATATTAACATTAATATCAATAACTCCCTAATTTGCACCAAAAAAATCTTCAGTCAGGCTTTTGAAAATTAACAAGCTAGCCGTGCCCAGATGTCTTCAGTTTAGAGAAGTCAACAAGCCTTCGTCTAGTTAGCAGAATATGGAGACCAGTTAGCCACACAGGGAGTTGAGCCAGCAATTCACAAATGATGTCCTTCAGAGTCGTAAACAAACTATGTTCCCAGAAACCTGTATCGAAGGACAACACCCAGTGCACAAAAACCAACTCAAGCCAACACGGGGCTTGCAACATCACATTCTTGAAAGTGGATGCGAAAAAGTTTCCTCCGCGTAAAAAATCCATTTCTGTCACCAGATTTTAACTGACAATCAAAGAAACAGAAATTACCTCTTATATTCAATCCGAAGTTAACATAGACTACATCAAAACAACTAGTCTCAAAACAAGGCCCGATTCCTATGCATCATTTTACGGAGGAGTGGCAGAAAAAGATTTTGATGTCATAGACAATCCAATGTTCTGGCCAGTAGGTATCCTCTTCAACATTTTCAAAGGTCCACTCAAGTACAAACAACTATTTTCTCCTACAGTAACCAAAACAGAGAGCTCTCCCACCTTAGAAGCATCCAGCCAACCAAATCATTGTCACAACCTTTGCAGAAAATGTGTAAATAGACAACTATTTCGATAATTTGCCTTACTTGGACATGGCTAAACAACTTAAATATTTCACACTATTTTCCTGCGTACTACACAATCTACAGATTTCATTGCAATCCAAATTTAACACTTTTCTTGACAAAGAAATTTTTCACCTTTGAATATTGTTGTAACAACATAATTAGACTCAAAACATATTCTAAAAAGCATAAAAAATTACAACTTAACACAAAAAAAATTCTTGAAACTTAAAGAGGGAAAATAATTTACGTATCTAATTTGATACATTGTCGGGATTGTATAAAAAATATTTATGCATCTAATAAGATACATTGCCAGAAAACCAGAAATTTAATTCCAATTTTGTTTTTACAAAACGCATAAGAATGTAACTAATTTAAAACATTTTTTTATCAGTTTGTTAAATATTTTTTTAAAATATTACTGAAAACATTTTCCTGCACATCATATGTGCTACACAAATTTTAGAAAATATATAAATTGTTACAATAAATGTTTTTTTACCTACTACAGCACATAACACACTGTTTAAACTCATAACTACTTTTTAATTAGAGTTTTGTTTAGAATTAATTAATGAAAGTGTTATTCTTCTGTAGCTTTGCTAATGGAACTATCACTAATCTGAACTTGTATTTTGAAAATACTATACGTATGCCTACTGTTTTTTTCCTTCACTTGATAAAATTCATAGAAACCATTTATTTTATGAACAAGGTACACCTGCATTTCACACTTGGCACACTCAATTCTAGTTTTATCCTCTACAGCATCTGCATCGCCCCTTCATTGCTGATAATCTTGGAAAGTGACTCGTTCGGAATTTTTCTTGATGACTTTATCGTTACTACTTTAGTGGTGTTGAGCTTCTTTCCATTCTTCATCAGTTTTTCAGCTATTGTCCATATGAAGTCATCTATATTTAAGCCAAGAATTATTCACACACGTCAATGATCTGTGAAAATATGGAGAGGTACCCCTTGTGACTTATGAGTTCGACTCTATATACTGCAATTATCATGTCTCCTAGGTCGATACCTCCCATAATGGTGTAATACTTCTTGATAATGCGATTGTATGGGACATCACTTTTCTTCAGCGAACCTACAGAAGTTTCTTATTCTTGACTACCTGCTGGAACTGCCTTGTGAATTTCATTTTAATTCATTTTCATTGCTGTCTTTTTCTTCTCAATGCACTTTACAACACCGACAGGTTCAGCTTCACAGAAAATCCTTACAAGGCTCACAACTTCGTTATCTAACCACTTAACAGCACAAATTTTTGTTTCGTTACACACCTGTACATCCAAAGTACCTCATGTTTTAGAATTCAATTTCTTACCATCCATCAAAGGGCAATCTTTTAGTAGATTTTGTCTGATTGATCCAAGGCTAACTATTCCATATTTCTCTTGCAGTATAAAAATAAGTTCCAGTGTAAAGAAATAGTTGTCGAAATACACAAAAGAGCACTTCTGCTGATAAAACCGCATAGAGCAATTACTACCTTTGCACCAAGACCCAAAATCTATTCGGACAGCGAAAAGTCAAACTGTCAGAATGTATCCTCCCTCCATAAAGAAAGCAGTCATAAATCATACCTGAAACTCACGTTCTCATGAAAATCTTAAATCCCCACTTCCGAGGTTCAGTTTTTATGTACCTACTGATGTCGACTGCCCGCTGGAGTACCTTTATTAGATATCATTATCTCATCAATGCTATATTCATTCTCTTCATGAATATTGGAGAAATTCCTTCGGATAATGTCCACTAGTCCTAGAATATTGAAATATCGATTATAACTTTATGAATCATTATTAACAAATTGCAGGTTTCTGCGTATAGCTACGAAACGTTTCAACAACATTAGTGAAGCAATTTGTTTGTATCTGTACCTCTTAGATTGACAGTCAGAATATGCTGACGAAACCACTTTCCCTAATGCTGTTTTTTATCTTAACAAAATTCTTCAGCTCTGTTTTTGTTACATTTATTACCTGTTCCCTGAAAACTATAAATGTTAGTTTGTTCCACAATCAGTTTCCAAACATCACAATTAATTCCCAAACATCATCAGTGAAAAAATCATGGAAATAATGTGAAGAGTGACGTATTATTCCCCGTATTAATTTAGAATCAAAACTTTCTTTGATCTCTGTAACACAGTGCAATACAGATTCCTTTTTCAACAAACAAGTAGCTTTACTTTGACATTCCTTTAAAAATTTTATATGCGTTCCGTACTCCGATATAAGCTCTGCCAAGCCAAAGTTTTGTTCTTGCAAGTCTTGGTAACTATGTAGGGTTTTGGAAGGACTTTTGAGGACATATTAAGTTTTTTTCGAGAAGTCTTTACTGATAGTGAAGTTAGTGATTTTGAAGAATCCAGATAACTACAAGAACAATGTTTCTTTTCCATGTAGGCAGTGTTAGTAAAAGGCACTATGCCTGAATTAGTTAGGTTATTGGAATGTATTGCAGCTTCATTTGGTGAACTGAGACAGCTCATTGAACTACTAGCCATTTGATCAATGTTTGCTGAGGCTTCATGTGGCGAAGTTGGATCACAAAAGAATGTGTTACTAAAAAGGCACTCTGATTGAGTTCTGTAGGCTTAGGCGAATTTCCATGACTGTTGTTGAAGTCTGGAAAGATAGGCATAAAATCCAATGGCAACTATACGAAATCTCCACCATTTGATGGTGCCTGTAAACTATAAACACATTTAAAATAATGACCAATTACACTTTCTGGAAGATAAGTAGATCGAATGGTATTCTGGCAGAAGGCAAAATAATAAATAATTGCTTCCCCATTAGCATTGCATTGTTTTCTTCAGAATCAGACTATTAAATCATGCTGATGAAATTGACTAACTTCTTTTCAATCAATGCCAGACTTTCAGGACCAGAATCTCCACGAGAGCTACTGGAAGTCAACGCCCCATCAACATACTATGACAAATGGCATAGTTTATAGAATAACAAAAAATTACAATTAATTGCTAAACAGCTTGATTATAATTATAATACTCCATCCCCAACTTTACATGCACATATTTTATTATAACCATTATTTATAACCATTTAAACAGTCATCCTTCCCCATAACATTTTTACACTTTACTAATTGCTTTGTTTTTAATGATATTAATTAATAGTTATTAGAGCATACACTTTCTGATATTTACCTCACTTGTTCAATGTTGTTACCTAATAGTGGATTGTTTAGTTGTCTGCTTGTTTAGTGTTTGTTCATCTGTTTATTGTATTGTCCTTGTGTAGTAGCTTGTCTGTTACTGTAGTGTGTTTTTCTTGTTTCATGTATCTATGAATATTATACATATAGTGTTCTGCCTTGAAGCCATCAGAGGGCACTATAAATGTTAACTAAATAAATAAATAAAAATAAATTGTGAAAGTTTAAAATGCTAGGATATTAAAGATTTTTGTGATTAATATATAAAGCATGTTGTTGTTCATTTCTCAATGGTGGATTTAATGGTTGGTGTAATCTTGTCCCGAATAGGGTAGTTTTTAGGCCAAAGTTTCATAATATTGTTGGGAAACTTATCAAATATGTATCTTTGATATTTCCCTGTTTTCTTTCTAATATATTAGTATCAGTGGGAGTGAAGTTATTCCAGATAGTTGAAAACTTTCAAACTTAGTACGCACTAAAGAATGATATGTGCTAATGGTTGAGTCAGGGTTTGAGGCAGCATAAATTATTAATTTGATTAGACTTAACACTTTAGGTGCTGAGGTTCTAAGATATTTAACCTGATGGTGAAAACGTAATTTTTTATCAAAAAGGAGGCCACGATTACGGACATATTCTCATTGTTCAATGGATGCGTTATCAATTATAGTTAACAAAGTTAATTTTTTTGGAACAGGTAACAGAATGAGTTCTTTTGCATTTATTTTCATTTTGTTTATTGTGCACCTGGCACTGATGGAGTTAATGACTTTTTTGTAATAGCTTGTGTCAGTTGGGGATAAGATCTTGAGGGATATTTTCAAATCATGTGCAAATAATGTATTGTATGAGTGGTTGATATGTTGGGTTATGTCGTCAGTAAATATTACGAGCAAAAGAGGGGAAAGTGACAAAGTAACTAGGAGTTTAATAGAGGATTTATATTTTATTTTAAATTTAAAATATTGGTTAGATAAGTAACTGGAAAATATTTTAGTGTACTTGTGAGTTAGTCCCATTGCTTTTAGTTTTTTGATCAGAATTTGGTGATTTACTGTATTGAAGGCTTTGGATTAATTCAAGTAAATAGCATCAACTTGATTACGTGAGAGAGGACGACATAATATATAGGGCGCAAAAATTCTGATGTTAAAACATGTGTTTAGTTAATTTCATAAAAACAAAACTGTTAAACTTTTATAATTCTTCTAGAGTTATTGCAGCCCGCTTTTTTTACAGCCTTCTTCGAACTTGCATTCCTACATTTCGATAACATCTTGCCTGCAACTTCCGTATAGCACGAGATAACAAGAGCTACTAAGGCATTTGCCACTACACACTCAAGATCATGGATAAAGGCAAGGCTGTGTTAGTGCCATGTGCTGATAGTGGCAGTCACATGCCTCGTTTCCTCTCTCGGCACGCTGACATAGAGGAGGTATAGTAGCAGACCACACAGTCACATGTTCTCAAATTCTGTTCAGCGTGAGAGACCTGCATATCTCATAACAGCTATGGAATATGTCGTATGCTTAGGGAAACTTTGTGCAGTAATATTGTGTTGGGGTTCTCTTCAGTCATTGCATTTAGAATCTGGATTGAGCTTTGTGTGTTAAAAGAATTTATTCTCAGGCTGGAAGAGTTTTAACTTTGTGATGGATCATTGCGTGAGCTCTGTTCTACGCTTTGGATCTTTCGTCGCCGGCCTGCGTCAGCTTCGGGTGAGGTCGGGCATCTTCAGAGCCGCTCGTGCCTCCACTCCCGTCTGGCCCCTTATTCCCCTCCTCCTTACTCCCGCTTCTCACCCATCGGTGCCTACACTCTTATCCTAGGCCTGTACTCTGGTGCTATCCTCAGTACTGACTGGTTGCTTCGCCCTCTCAGCACTCCGTCTGTATTTAATGTTTTGCGTTCTGTTAATTTCAGGGTCATTAGAGCTCTGTTTTCTCGATAAATTGAGTGTCTACCTATTTTGAATTCAATTAATTTCCGGTTTGTTATGTTTGTACCGAAGGTATGTTGAGCAGTTACGTAAAAAACATTTAATTACGCTTTATGATCTATGCACTTTGAATGGGAACTTTACGCCAGTGTAATCTTCATTATAATATAGGATGTACCTGAATTCTTGGATGTTGGCTCAACTTTATTTCGAAAGTAATTACAACCCTAACTCCCCAACCCGTCTCGTGTTCATGTCCAATTGGGGCACAATTTTCTGCACGAATCTGCACGGGTTGAAGTCCTGAGTTGGGGTTGTTTGAGATTTTCACGTCTCCCTGTTGGCCTCCTGTTGTCTGAGTTTTCACGTGCTGCGGTTTGTTTTGTTTTTGTGTTGTGCGTCGTGTTGCATTTGTGCGGTGTGTTGTCATTTGTAATTGCGGTATGTAATTGGAGTGAAGCAACCATGACTTATTGTGGGGGAAACAAATTCGTGTATCGCATGGGATATTTGGTGTTGCGCGAATATTTACGAGAATCTGGTGTCGCGTTCCTTGACAGAGAAGATGTGACTGGGATGCATTTTCAAGCGCTGGCTTACGTAAATTCATAACATACTGTGGAGCGGTTGAATTTTGGGGGGACGGCTTTGACTGCTGACGGTCCAGTGACGGCGGTTCAGGGTGTTTTAATAAGGCGGTTAAATGGGGTCAGTGTGTTACAAGTAGTTCAACCTAAAGATGTGCTGCGTTTCTTGGTCGGTGAGGGCAGGTGTAAACATATATGTCTATTGGAACATGCAGGCCCGGGGTCGGTGTGGTCGACTATGAAGAGGCAGTACTACGATCACTACCAATGACCTGAGGAGACTGTGCCTAATTAAGTACAGAATGTAAGAGGTTATGCCAGGGTCATGAAATTGATTAGGTCCGAAGAAAAGTTTGTGGGGAGTATCTTCGATCACATGATGCCCACGGCACATGGTCATCGGTTTGTTCGTGCGCGCTACTACTTTCGAAGACCTTTGTGTGTTGGCTCTTGACATAGAGCGGGAATTGCAGTTGGAACGTGAATTTCATCCTTCGGCTCCTCCAGTGTCGCAAATTGATGTTTTGGTTACGCCCCCAGGTTTAAGGTCTGTTAAGGTTCCCAGTGGATGTACGCGGATCACATCTTTAGGCGCAATTGATGGTGATGTTCGCACGCCATGTTCGGGTAATGTTGGTATTGGTGTCAGAGGGGCGAGAGCTAGATGTGCTACCACCACTAAATACAGACATGTAATAGCTAGTTGTCCATCTCCCCCAGTTAGCATAAATGCGCAGGTGTGTTTTCGGTGTTCTCAGCCAGGGTACTGCGGTTGGCGTGTCGGGAAAACTAAAATGTGCCCTTCGTGGACTCGCAATGAAGGATACTTATCGCGGATATTATGATGCACGTACCAACTGTTTTGTATTTGTGAATTGCTGTGGTGTGGACCGCACTGCTTTGGTGGACACTGGTGTTTCACATTCCTTTGTGCGCAGGAGTTTTTTGGCCTTGTTAATTTAAAAACATCCTGGTTTGATATTAAAATTAAATTATTCCTCTTTCTTGTCGAATTGTATTTATTGCAAATGGTGGTGTAGTGTGGTGTTCGCACTCAGTGAATTTGCAGTTTAAAATTATGCAATTTTCTTGGACATTTTGTTTTTGGGTAACAGATTATCTGGTTGCTGACGTTATTCTTGGCCTTGACTTTTTGGGTCACGCCTGTGTGGTGGTTGATGCCCATGCGCGAAGATTGGTTTTTAAGTTTGCGCCCTACTCCATCTGCCCATTATTATCCTTTGTTAGTTGTTCGCCCGCCCCTAATGGCCGGATTGCAGTGGTGAAGCCTTCACCCAGACAAGCGGTGTAAGATTTATTAGATGAGTTTCCTGACGTCATTACTCCTCGTATTGGGAAATGTGATGTGTTGCCATATCGGTTTACCGTGATCAATGATGTTCCGGTGGAGCTACCTTTTTATACTTACAGCCCCCCAAAACTGGCTATTATGCGACGGTTAGTGGATAAATTGTTAGCAGAAGTGGTAATTTTCCCTTCAACCTCAGACTACGTGTCAGAAAAGGTAGTGGAAATAGTTTCAGCCTGATTTCTGATACGACAATTGTAAATCGCAAAATTCATTTTGACCAATTTCCCGTGCTTACAGTACATTCCGCTCTTCAGCAATTGAGTAAGACGACCACGTATTAAATTATAGACCTTAATTACAGTTTCCACCAATGCCTGTTGCATCCCGATAGTCGTAAGTATATCACGTTTTGCACTCAGTGGGCTCATTATGAATTCAACCGTATCCCCACAGGCGCGTGTTTTGGTACCCAGGCACTGTCACATGTTCTGGATCATGATTTGTCTGATGTAAAATACAAGTTTGTCTATAATTACATTGATGACATTATCTATAGTAATTCTTTTCTTAAACATTTGTATCATCTTCATGAGGTACTGAATCGCTTGCAACACAAGAGATTAACAGTTAATCAGTCTAAAGTAACTTGGGGGTTTTCATCCGTGAAATTTCTGGGATATAGTTTCTGCAGCAGACAGTTGATTATGGATCCTAGTTGGATCAGTCTCATCGTGGATTTTCCACGTCCGAAGATCGTTAGAGGCGTGTCTCGATTTATTGGCATGTTGGGATATTATGCCTGCTTCAATCGCCACTTTGCTGAGGAAGCCGCTCTGCTTAACCTTTTCAAACGGAAAAATGTATCTTTTGTGTGGGGTGATGATCAGAAATGCAGTTTAAATTCCCTGAAGGCAAGTTTGGCCTCAGCGCCTGTTTTGCACTTGGCCGATTTCTACCTTAGATTTGTGCTTCATGTTGACGCTTCTACTGTCGCGTTGGGAGCTGCTTTAGGGCAGTGGCATGATGGAAAGGTTTCACCAGTGGCCTTTGCCAGTCACACCTTGTCTGAACCAGAATGTTGGCTAAGTGCTTTCGAGAAGGAGGCCCTCGCTTGCATGTGGGGAACTAGTAAATTTGAAACCTTTTATACTACTATTGAGTTTGACTTATCCACCGACAATCAGGCGGTGTTTTGGTTGCTGAGCCACTCTAATGACTTTGGCAAGTTAAGAGCGTTGGGCATTCCGTATGCTTAAGTTTTGTTTTGTTATCAGACATGTTTCCAGTACAAACAACATGATCATGGATGCGCTGTTGCACATGTATTGCGCCAAAGACTGCGGTTGTGACCCAGAGGAATTGGACGCTTTGTAGTCTGTTTTTACTACTCATCTGTCTTTCTACATGCGTCTCGCGTGTGGCGAACAACCTGATCCAGAATTTAGTGACATTGTTGTACGACTGGAACAGGGCGAAGATATTCCTTATTGCATACCTGCCAACCCTGAATGTTAAAAAATCTTGAGATTTTTTATAGGAGTTATACTTATTACCGGGTAATAAAGAGGGGGGTCCGGGGGCCCTCCCCCGGGAAAATTTGGATTTCTAGGTGCAAAATGGTGCTATTTAAGTGGTTTTTACATCAATAATATTATATACAGACTGTATAAATATTTCTTTTTTAAATATATTTTATGATTAAAATTGAGTTTATTATTACGGGTTAGGGGCATTAGCTAGAGTACATTTTACACATCCCAGAATATGTAAATGCTCCAATACACGTAAAATATATTTTATAGTTACAGCCAATCACGAAAATTAAACTGCTTAACTTACCTGTACATTATGTAGGTAATATTCCCACCATTGTGTAGGCTACTAGTTTTTGTCGGTAGATTATGTAAAGACTCTTTACATACAGTCACATCACAGGGACATTATCAACACCTAGAGCTAAACAGTTAGAATAAGGAATTCCATTTTCTTTTATGTTCTGAAGAAGAAGGTTGCCAATATTTAATCCAGTTGAATCTCCTTGCAAAGCTGGTACAGACAGCAAACGACTTTCAATTTTCAATAGTTCTTGATT